>APFE031107662.1:0-15226 GCA_000404065.3 Pinus taeda
GAAATTGTTGTTTGTTTTTGGTTATTTATGTTAGATTTATTTAGCTTCATTTACTAATAATTTAATGTTCTTCTAGTAAGAGTCTCTTTGAAATATAGACTTAGATGTGTATTGTTTTGAGCTATATTTTATGGTTCTCTCTTTAGCATCAATTTGTGGTGATTTTATTTATTCTTAATTTGTGTTCATCCCAAGCTTCTTGTAATATTACTTTTATAGTGTGTTGGATTTAACTGTGTTGGATTTAACTTTTATTAGAATTGGCCAAAAAAAATACATTTTTCATGGTTTTCCCTTGGAATTATGAAGCGGAAGGAAAATTTGTTTGAACTTTTATTTGAAAGTGCAAGGAAATAGTTGTTTGAACCAGAAAAAACACCTTTTTGATGGTTTTCCCTTGAAATTATGTCCAGGGGAAAGTGCAAGGAAATAGTTGTTTGAACCAGAAAAAACACCTTTTTGATGGTTTTCCCTTGAAATTATGTCCAGGGGATTTTATTTTATTTGTAAGTGCAAGAAAATTCCCTTGCAAAACACCTTTTTCATGGTTTTCCCTTGGAATTATGTCTCATTGGGATTTTATTTGATTGGTTGTTTTTTTTCTCATAATTCATAATGTTATATTTATTTTATAATTTTTTATTATAAAATTAGAATTATGATTATTGTTTATGTTATAATTTTTAATTTTATGTTTCACATTTCAATTTGATAAATTTTTTAAATTGTTGGAAAATATTTTTTTAATTGGTAAATTGTAGCAAAGTTTATGTTAATATTATTGGGTTGTTTTCATCTTTATTTGATTTTAACTGTTTTTATTGGGTTGTTTTCATCTCTATTTGATGTTTTTTTTAAGTGTTGAAAGGATTCTTTATTGGTAAATTTTAGCAAAGTTTATGTTAATATTATTGGGTTGTTTTCATCTTTATTTGATGAATTTTTTAATTGTTAAAAGGTTTTTTTTATTGGTAAATTGTGGGAAGGTTTATGTTAATATTTTTTTTGTTTTTGTTTTTAAATGGTTAATATTTTTTGGGTGGTCTTTATCTTTTGTTTTTTCATTTTATTTACGAAGTTACTTCTTTTTTAATGTTATATTACATAATTTCATAATTCTTAATGTTCTTGTATTTTTTTAATGTAATTTTTATTTTATTTTTTAATTTTTTTTTATTTTTTTTTTGTATTTTTTTTTATTTTTAAATAAGGGTGAGTTTATACAATATATATATATATATATCATATATTTAATTGAGTTGATTTGTGTTGGTTTTATTTTCAATATTCAACTATGGTATGATGTGTGATATATTATTTTTTCCTATCCCAACCGAAAACTGTAATGAATAGGTGATTTTGAATTTTGTATAGTTTTTTTATGTTGGGTAAGTTTTTTGTTGTTGTTGTTGTTATAATTGTTTTAATTTTTTTCAAAAATTTGAATTATAAGATTTTATAAAAATATTTATGTGAAATTGTGGTTTGTTTTTAATTATTTGTTTTTTTCAATTTTGCATTTTTTTTTAAATGAAAGTTATTTATGTGAAATTGTTGTTTTCTTTTGATTATTTATATTGATTTATTTAGTTTCATTTACTAATAATTTAGTGTTCTTCAAGTAAGAGTCTCTTTGAAATATAGACTTAGATGTGTATTGTTTTGAGCTATATTTTATGGTTCTCTCTTTAACATCAATTTATGGTGATTTTATTTATTCTCAATTTGTGTTCATCCCAGCTTCTTGTAATATTACTTTTATAAGGACCCCTATGTCATCTAGTGTGTTGGATTTAACCTTTATTATATAGCTTGTTATTTTTTATTTCTAACCGTTAGAGCATTTAAATTTGTTGACCTTTTTCATGGTTTTCCCTTGGAATGATGTCCAAAGGCTTGAACCGGACAAAAAAACACATTTTTCATGGTTTTCCCTTGGAATTATGTCTAGGGATTTTATTTTATTTGAAAGTGCAAGGAAATCATTGTTTGAACCCGACAAAAGAACACCTTTTTCATGGTTTTCCCTTCGAATTATGCCTTGAGATTTTATTTGATTTGAAAGTGCAAGGAAATGGTTGTTGATAAAAAATCAATTGTCCTTTTGCTCATTTGTCATTCCTTTGCTCATTTTTCTCCAGATTTTATTTTTTTTGCTTATTTATCATTTTCCTATGCTCACTTTTCTCCAAAATTTCAAATTCATTGTATCAAACATTGCATTGGTCATAATTGTTTTGTAATTTGATTTTATCTCTTTGTATGCTTGTGCCCCCTTATACATGAGTAGGGTTATCAAGTGTTAGAATAGGTAATTATTTTCCACTCTAGAGATTTCATTGTAATATATTTCAATGTCTTGCTTTTCTAGATGCTATCATCTTTATATCTTGTTGTGCATATTTTTGCATGGAGATATCGTCTTTTGTGAGTAGGGTTATCAATTGTTAGAATATGTAATTAAAGTGTTAGAATATGTAATTATTTTCAACCGCTAGAAATTTCATTGTAACATATTTCAATGACTTGCTTTTCTAAATGCTATCATCTTTATATCTTGCTGTGCATCCTTTTGCATGAAGATTCCAATAATTACATTGTGTTGTCATTTTCAAAATGATTTCACATGAGATGACTATAAGCCACTATAAATGCATCTTGTTCATTATATTCTATTAAAATAATCATACATCCAATGTAATTTATGCATTATATTCATTATATTTTATTAAAAAATAAATCATCATCCAATGTAGTTTCAATGCAAATTCAATATGAAATTGACTACAAAACCTTTCAACACTTTTCACCATAGTAAATTATTACATATTTATAAATGTTATATAAATACAAAACCTTTCACCACTTTTCACCATAGTAAATTATTACATATAAATAAAATATCTTTTCACTGATCATGCAATCCCATATGAATTGACTACCTAACCTCTAAACACTTTCCACCGCACTAAACTATTACATGTATATTTTTTTTCAATAACTCTCACTTTCAATGAACCATAACATAAAAGATAAATATGCTTTTTATAAATTTCTATCATTTCAAAATTTTGTCTTCCATTCCAGTCCCTTTTTTTCTCTATTATTAAAACTCTGCTCTTTAATCGGTGGTGGTATGATTCTTCAATATATCGTCTATTTTATTAAAACCTTTGATTTTTGGAAGGCAAAAGCCATAAAGTTCTAATTTATGTTGCCGGACAACTCATATATGATTTTAAAATTCCTAAAGCGACAATTATGTTTACTTTATTTTGGGGAGGGTTCAGTTTCTTTCCGTCAGTCTAAAATTGCCACCTCTTCAACTAGCATGTGGGAGATTTCTAGATTTTAAGTTCCTCTAGTTTTGGTAGTAACTATTTTTATTTTTTATTTTTTAATCTAGAATAATCCATAATTGGTAAGAGTTATTTTGAACGGGGCAAAATTAAATTCAATTGACTGCCACTATAAATTTAGATTAAGTGCAACAGCTTATAAATAGTATATAATAGCAATTAATTTATGCCTCAACAACAATCGAGACGTGCGCTCCAGAATCACCTACTTTTCTAATTTTCTAGCCAAAACACAACATGCCACTCTTCCTTATCCAGTGTAGTAAAATATATGGGCACCCATGACTTAGAGGTTTGGTTGAAAGTGGATCACAATTTAAAGTGGAATATGATTGATTAAAGAGTTGGAAAATGTGGCACCAAATAGGTTGTTCCAGAATACCACCTCCTCACGACTTAAATTTAAAATTCATGTTTTATTGTGGAGTCACGCATCATCTTTGACTATATATTTAAAAATTTCAATCCTTTAAAGTCACTTTTACAGTTTCATAAATTTCGTGGAATTATGTGTTATTAAGTTTCAAGGACACCTAACACCATAATAAAGAAAGACGCAGAGATTATTAAAAGGCATACAAGTTACAAGCGTGGCATAAAAGCATTGAATGTGTACGGTGTCTGAAAAGACTTTAACTAAATTATGTTTGAACTCAATGTTTACGGAACAAACGGAAAAAAGTATACTTGCTTATTATTCATCAAAATAATATTTTGGTTAGAGTCTATTTTACTATAATTAAATTCAACTATAAGTATATGCAATCATTTTTTTCTGAATAAGGCTATTTTACACTCATTATCATAAGTAGAATGTTCGATTTTTTTGGGCTAACCATAATATTTGTTGTGTAATATTGATAAATTAATGATGTAAATTTGAACATTATATTTGAGTTTTTCGCATTGTTCAAATTTTTTATGCTTTGTAAAAATAAATATAATGTAAAATTAATAAATATAACTTTTAAATTAAATTGATTAATATTTTGATTTAATGGTTTTTTTAATATTAAAAAATATATTAATTTTACATTATGAATTAAATTTGGTATTTTTGATTTTCCATTTGAAATTTTAAATAGACTATCAATTGATATCTTGTTATTAAATTAACATAATTTCTTGGTTAAAACATGTTTTTTTTTCTTCTTAGGATAATAAATGGTCAATTAAATTCTACGTTTATTTGTTAAATGTTTTTGTGTTTTCCAACGTTAAAATGAAAATAAAATATACATTTCATATTTCTTTGGTATATAATATATATATATAATTTATTTATTTTTTTCAAATAAATAAATGGCCATTAAATTCTATTTATTTGTTAAAATGTTTTGTTTTTTTCCCGCACTAAGAGGGGAAAACCATACAACTCAGAAATCTAAATGCGAGCCTATAAATGGGTGTCATAATGGTGTCCTATATTAAGGCATCAAATGAATATAAGGGTGATAAATCAAATAGTAATATATAAAAATTTCACGTTGGTTTATTTGGGAAATTAATTTAAATAAAGACAAACATCAATCATTAGATAATTGTTCCAGATATGGATATGAAAAAACTAAAATGATTTAAAAATAGTTATATTATTATTTTATAAATTCTAAGAACTTGAAATAGTAAAAATAATAATATTAATTACATATGGTATACTTTATTAATTCACATACTATAGTAATGACTATAGTGTAGTTTTTGCTTTTAAAATAATTCAACACAAATCAAAACATTGCTTCTTATTCTATTTACTTTTTGGATATATCAAATATTTACAACAATATTTTTTAACTAATAAAAGAATTGAAGATTTTATTTGGATTCTTCTCTAGGCATATCACACATCATACATACTCATATTTTGGTTAAATCTTATATTTCATAAAAAAAAACTTTTCACCAAATGGAATAATGGTAAATCTTATATATCAAGAGAGATAGAGAGATACATAGTTTAATAAATTCATTATTAAGAGAAATATTGGGTTGTGCGATCTATGAGAAGAGTCTAGGTTTAGGGTTTTGCAACTACAGGCTGTGACCCCCTACTCCCCCCTCTGACACTTCACACGTTTTCTCCATCCTCTTTCCATATGGCATAATAGACAAGGAAAAAATTGATTATTTAGAGGACCCACTCGAAGGAGTCTAGATTTGGGCCCTTCCCCTCTAGGCCAACTTGTGGCAGGACTCACTAATTCAATCTACTAACATTTTGACAATAGTTCCCTCCTTGGAAGTGACGATGGTAGAATCATGCCCTCAAATCCTGGCTCAATCATATTTAATGTGGAAGCTTGTGCTAGTACTATTATTTATATTCACAAGGGCCCAATCCCCAAACAACTTTAGTTTTTAACCTTTCTGTAGGTATTTATCACGTATTTCGACTCATATTTCCTCTCCACGGTCTCTGCTAGATATGATGACTTGGCATAATGCTTTTATCATGGATCCCACTATTTTATCGATCTACAACACAACACTTTCTCGCCTCCCTCCCCCTCCCACGTTGCAGTTCAATTTATTAAGTTGTTTATTGAATGTAGATATGTTAAGCAACAACAACAACTCGATCCAACGTTCCCTTCCCTTCTTTGAAAAAGGGGAACCTAGGTCACATAAAAAATGTGTCAAGGGAAAGGCTAAGGAGCCTTTTCTTATTGTAGGAGTGCATAACAAACTCCATAACATATCAAATATGAAGAATTTAACATTGATTGTTAGATTCACGAGCAAGAGGTGCTCGATGGTGGCCCTCAGGAACTGGAAAAACCAACATTTCTTCCCTCTTTTAGGCTACTCTTTGAAGTGCATGATTCTTATGAAAGGTTGGCTAGGGTAGATTACCCCCTCAAGTGAAGATGCAAAGAAGATATTGAACATTCTCTAGTGTTGGGGCACACATACGCTATTTCTCAAAAGAATGATAATGAATTTTATGCTATATCAAAGAAGCTCTCATATGTTCCCATTTGGTTAGAAGAGTTATTTAAATAACTATTTATTCTAGCCATAAGAGATTTTTAAAGAGATAAGGACCATCTTTTGGTTTTATTATAGAACTTGAAGAGAACCATTCCCTTCCCTTCCTTGATGGTTCCCTCTCTCACCAAGTCTATCAAAATAAAACCCATACCGATAGATACCTTCATGCCAACTCTCACCATCATCCTGCTCAAAAGTCTGTTGTGCATAAAACCATTTTTCCCAGAGCCATTCAGATCTCCTCCTCTCTATCCTTTCCCAAATAAACATTCGATGTAACCGAATCCCTTAAATCAAATGGTTACTCCTCATCCTAGATTTCCAGAGCCTTTCATTCGGCTCTCCACCCCAAGCCTAAAATCCATCCCAATAGTTACCCTCCCTTAGCCAAGGTAACCTTACCCTATATTCAAGGATTTAGCAATCATATTTCAAAAATTGTTTCGAAAAATAATATCAAGGCCTTTTCCAAACCCTAGAAAATCCTCAGCCAACTCTTCAGATCGTTTAAAGATAAAAACAAGGCCCTGAAGTTTATGAAATCCATTGCTCCCATGGAATGTCTTACATAAGACAGATGGTAGATCCTTCAAAGCTTAGCTTAAATAACATATGGCTGACACCTACCATAACCGCATTGCTAAATTCGCCTTTGTTGAGCACTCCCATAATATGAAGCATCTTATTAGTTTTGATAAAACCAAAATCTTAGTCTTTGCACCCTTTCATACCAACGGAGTCATTAGGGAAGCCCTCAAAACTAAAAAACACCCTAACAATTTTAATCAGGATGATGAATATTATTTAAGCCAATCCTGGAAATCCATGTTTCATTTTTTACTCTCTAAAACCTGTCCCTAATCCCCCTAGATTCAAGTTCCAACCCCTCTTAACCCTCACTCTCCCATTCCTTTTCTTCCTCTTTTTATTGTTTTCCTCCTTGTTCGATCCCTTTAACTGTTCCCTTCCATCTACCTTCAATTTGTATTTCATGTCTTCCCCTCCTTGGATTGTTCCCCTTCTCTAATTTGTCTCCCTTGTTTCTATGTTCTATAGTTTGACTTTCTTGTTTCAATTTAATTTTAATTTTAGTTTTATTAAATTTTTTAAATTTAATTTTTAATTTAGTTCTTCTCCTTTTTTTAATTTAGTTATAATAAATATTGAATTTAATTTAATTCCATTCTCTTTTCCTTATTAACATTTATAACTCATAATTAAATTAAATTCTTTAATTCTTTTAATTCCTATATTAATCTAATTTTAGCAATCTTAATTTATTATTACATTTTCAATGATTATTATAATCCATTATTCCTAATCATTTCAAAGATTCATTAATTCCTTTTAACCATAATTTCCTTTTTAATATTCTTTAATTAATAAATTGTTATCCTTTAATTATGATTAATTATTATAATTAACTTAATTGAGTTCTCTTTTAATTCCCTTTCCTAATTAATCTTTATAAACTTAAAATTATAAAATTCTTTCAGCCTAAAATTAATTCTATTAATTCTTTTATTAATCTAATTTTACCAATCTTATTTAATTGATTATTACGTTTTAATGATTATTATTATCCATTATTCCTAGATATTTTTTACATCATTAATTTCTTTTCAGCACAACAATTTTTTTTAATATGTTAATCGATTTTTTTTAATATTTTATTCCAAATTTCTTTTTAATTCATAACAAAATTTTTACTTTTGTGTTCTCCTCTTGAATTAACCTTTTCAACTCATTCAATTTCATTTAATTTTACTTTAACCCTTGTTCATATATTCTTTTACTTTAATCAAACATAAAAAAATTCATATCTGTTATTTTTTTCCTCCTATAATGGCTAAAAATTTTTCCTCCTCCAGCGATTATATTCCAACACCATCCTCTATTTATAAAAGTCCAACACTCTTCACATCATCAACAAGCTTCAATTCCTTGAAGATGGGTGAAGGGTTCACCCTACAAGTTGGGCGAAACATTGATCACAACACACAGTTCTCCAGATTCATTCCTCATCAATAACACTTATTAAAATTGCCAACTATTTCCTGATATTTGACTCTTTTGAGGAGAATGATGATTTGATGAGTGTTATATCAAAAAGGGAGCTAGAAAATGTCCAACTATAAAAAAGAAAAGATCCCAGGGCCAAATGGTCTCCCTATTGAATTTTAAATCAATTGATTTGACTTCATTAGGGATGAGCTTTTCAGAGTAGTAGAATTTTCCAAAACATCTAGCAAAATATTGACCCCATTTAACTCCACATTTCTTTCTCTAATACCTAAATAGGACTCTACATCCAAATTTGACCTATTTGGACCTATTTCACTTTCCAACTCTATTTACAAGATAATTAAAAAAATCATATCCCTTTTGCCTAAAGCTTATCTTGTTCAATCACATTTCTCTAAAACAATTCAATTTCTTAGAAGAGAGGCAGATCCATGAAGCAATTGGTCTTACTCAAGAAGGGCTCCACTTTAATCACATATCAAAACAAAAATATCTTATCTTTTGTTAGGTCCCTATAATACTAATGTAGCCCACATATTGTTATTGTTGTGCCCCATATAAGCCCAATGTTTCTATTGTTGTGTCCTTACATTATTATTGTTATGTAGGCCCTAATTATATTTTGACCCTTTAGACACCTATATATACCAAGGAGGTCTTTTCATTTGAATTATAAAAAAATTGTTCATTTATGTGATGTAAATGGAGGTTGTCCCCTTGAAGTGTTAAATTGTAGCAAGAAAAGGCTTCATTTGACTTGCGCCTTAGTCAAATGGAGAAGTTTGATTTTCCACTTCAGCAGGATGAGTTGGTAGGCAGTTAGCAGAAGTGACATGGCCAAATCACTCAGTTAAGTTAGTCAATTTGAGTTTGTGGGCTAGAAGTAGAGTTGTGTGCAAGTTGGTGGCTAATATATAGCTATATAGAGGTGTTATTTTTAGTGAAGGTTAGTTATCTAAGATCTAGTATAGAATAGAGTCAGTATGAGTTCATTTGAGTAATTGTAACTATTGTAAACTCAACTACCTCTCAGTTAACTAGTTAATTTACTAAAAATAGCCCTATTCATGCATGCAATTTGAATTGCCTAGTGAAGTGGAGGAAAGAGGCATAATTGTAATCATTATTGTACACTAGTGAGTGTACAGAGTTTTCATGTACTAGGTGAGCCATTTATCTTAAGATTTGCAAAAGGAAATATGAGCTTCCCTATTCTTTAGGAGCAGGAATTGGGTAAGGAAATAGGAGGAAGCAAGAGGTCTATTTTGGCTAAGTTTTAGCTAGAGCAGACTTAGGAGGAGATCAATATTGCACTTCAGGTTGAGCTTCAAGAATTGAAATAGTCATTGTAATATATCATTGTTCTCATATGATATAATACAAATAGAGGAGGGTTTTTTCTATAATACAAATAGAGGGGGTGTTTTTCCTAGTTGGGTTCTTGAGTAAAAACTTTGTTCCTTGTGATTGAATGATTGCATGTGTTTCTTTCATATGTTTTCCCTTCCTCAGATTGAGTAGAAGAAATTTGTGATTATCTTTTTCAGTATGAATTCATAAGCAATTGAAAATTTCAAGTTATTTTTACATGGTATCAAATCTATTGAAAACAACATAGAAATAAGGTTCTTGACAATCTCTTAAAGAAATTTTGAATAACGAATTTGTGGTGTAGGTATTTATTCAATGCAGGAACATTGTCTTTCAATGGAATGGAGCTTGAATATGCATTGGGGGGAACTTCGAATTTATGTGCTTCGAAAGACATAATGGAGGTTGTGTTGAATGAAAATGGAGTATTAGAATACACAAAATAGATGTTCCCAAATCAACAACATTAGATGCACAATAGATGGATCAGTGGAGGAAAGATATTGCAAAATCTAGGAGGATTGTCCTAAAGGGAGTCAGAGACCAAGTGGTTTCGAATTTTCATGGAAAGGAGACTACTTTTTCAATATGGAAAACTCTCACATACTTATTCAAAGGAAAAAGTGATGCTGAGAAGTTGGAATTGAGAGATAAGCTTAGGAACATTCAAATGAATAAAAATGAAACTATTGTTCAATACCTATCCATATTCACTCAGGTGAGAGATGAACTCGAAGGAGTTGGAGAGACTGTGCTACCATATGAACTTGTGAGCTTAACACTCCTTGGTCTTCCAAATTCCTGGCATAACTATCAAGATTCAGTTAATGGAAGAGACAAGCTCCCAAATTGTGAGAGACTTTGTTCTAACTTGGTGCAGGAGGCGATTAGAAGAAACACTAGAGATGAAGTCACATCTAGAATTGATGAGGAATAAAGCTTTTCCTTAGCTAGAAAAGGAAAGAAATCCAAAGGAAAGAAGGCCCAAGGAAAGGTAGAATCCATCCAGAACTATGGAAAGAAGAAATATCTCAATAAAATTAAAATTTTTCACTACCATGAGTATGGACACTATGCAACCAAGTGTCATCACAAGAAATCCAATAAGATGTCTGCAACAATAGTAGGAGGAGGTATTCTCACATCACAATTTTAGTTGGATTTCACCCTCATTGCTTGCATGACAAGTATTATATGAGGTATTATATGGTACTTAGACTCTAGTGCTTCATTTCATATGACAGGAAATAAGAAGTTATTCAACAACTTAAAGGAGAAGGATCAACACTTACACATAGACCTTGGAGATGATGGAAGGTATAATACCAAATGGATTGGTACTGTCACATTTAAGAGGGAGTTAGGCTCCCATATTCACCTAAAGAATGTAATGTATGTATCTAGTATGCAGAAAAATCTAGTTTCTATAGCTGTACTTGAAGACAGAGGATATGATGTGGTGTTTTGTAGAAGGAAGGCATATTTGAAGCATGTTGCTATTGGAAAAGTAAAACAAATTGGTGTTCAGGTTAAAAATATCTACAAGCTAGAGGTGGATGCATATGCTACATTTCACAGCAAGGCAAAACATTTGACTTAGTTACCGGAGAATCCACAGTACGAACCATTTTTCTGTCAACGTTTCAAATCCCAACTGGGATCCATAGGCACATGGGACACCTACACCATGGATCTTTCAAATCCCAATTGGGATCCATAGGCACATGGGACACCTACACCATGGATCTTTGAAAATAATGCAACAAACAACCACGAGACTTCCAAAATGCACTGTTGGTCAACATGATGTTTGTAAGGTATACAATCTTGGAAAATGTGTTAAATCCTCCTTCCAGGGCCTAGATAGTAGAGCTAGAGTCATCTTGGAATGAGTTCACTCAGATGTGTGTAGACCGTTTTCCACAGTCTCAATTGCAAAGCACAAGTGTTATGTGATCTTCATGTTGGAAAATTGGCATTGTCTAGATGGCTAGTGGCTACAATTGGTTGGAATTGATGTCAAGAATCATGCTGAGAGATGTGTTGAGTAGTTGGTTTTTCCTGACTATTGGAAAGAGTGTTGGTGTTTATGTCAACTATACTAGCATGGAGGTTTGTGGAGGTAGATGTTGGCCTTGATGTTCCCTGGCCTAGCTGTGATGGTCACTGGGCTAGTTTGATGTGCTTGATGTGTCACCATAGTAGTAGGCTTATTGGAGAAGCCATAAAATGATGGCTAGGTTGTTGGGAGTCCCATAATTTCTCCGAAGAACATGTTTTAGGAACAAGAAGAAGGGTCAAGATGTAAAGAACAACAAAGGGTTTACAATTATTTTTCAGGTAGTAGATGGGCTCAAAGTGATGCAGGAGCATTCAGGACAAGGAAAATCAGCGTAAATAGTAGACATAGGGGGTCATGCATTTTAGGAAAATGTTTTCCTAAGTATGAAGTTAATGCAATATTTAGGCTTTTAAGTATGATTTAATTAGATAATGGGAGAATATGTAAATGCTCTCAAAATAAATAAATGAGAACATGAGTGGTAGAAGTCAAAGCCAATTCTCTTGGAGCAAGAGAGAGCTTTTAGGAATTAACTAGAGTAGATATGGACCATTGAGCTGATAAGGACACTTTTCTGCTTTAAAACAGAAGGAAAAGATGGAATGGATAAAGTCTGCCACATATGTATGCATGTAGCAAGCTTTAGGGCTTTATTTGAGTGATTTAAGGAAAGGATGGGATCAATAATCCAATCCCAGTTTCTATATAAACATATGTAAGCCTACGGGTAGAGGAGGAGGCCAATAATAGGAAATCAGGTCTGTGTGTGTGTGTGACCGAGACCGAGGAGTCTCGAGTGAAATCTGTCTTTTACATTAATATATATACATAGTTATTTCTGAATGTCTTAATAGATTTGGATGCATGTTGATTTGTACGTGAACTCATAGGCTCTATGATAGGGGGTTACAGACAGAGTTCTGCGGAACACGCAGAGGAGACATTGAGGACTATTCAAGTAGAACAGTAGAGTGAAATTGGGCGAGATAGAACCCAAGAGGAAAGCACAAAGAGGAGAACGATTCAGAGAATCATCATGGACCTTTGAGTCCCATTGAAGCATCAGAGAGGCACTCTAAAGTGGAAAGTTTGAGGACTTAGGTGCAAGTGGAACAAATTGAGCAACGAAAGGGTGTAAGACAAAACCTTAAAGAAACTTGGAATATATAGAGAAACTGAAGAAAACACAGAAAACCCAAGTAAAAGAGTACGAGTGGAGAAGTGAAGTTCGACACTCAGCAACCGTTGGATCAGTTAGATCTACGGCTGAGATCAAATCGCAGTGGAAGAATCCTTTTTTAAGTTATCAGAATGAGCCTTGGAGATTTGCGTGGAGAAAATAGTGATTAATCATGGACCGTTAGATCGCGGCCAGATCAACAGTCGTGATGAAATCGCATATCGGTGATCGGAGGCACCAAGGGTCAGTGCTTATGACTGTTGAGATATCACTGATAGCGATATATTGGTGATTGACGTCGAGGTTTATCGGCGATCGAGATCGAAGCTGGCGGAGATCAGAGAAATAGTGCGGAACAATGGTTAACGGACCTCAAGATATTATAGTCGTGGTTGTAATAGTTTTGAGAGCCACTATATGTGTTTTAGAGCGGGTTTTCCCATTATTCCTTTGTATTTATGTTTTAAGTGATGCGACCCAATTCCAAAGGAAAATCACATGTCGGAAGGTGTGAGGCATATATGTAATATGAACCATTGGACATGCAACGACTAATTGCGATAAAGGTGGTGTCTCAGGGTCTGTGCATAACCCGTGTAGTGGCGGAGAAAGTTATGTTTTGAGCTTTTTCCCTTTATACATGGATTTTATAAGGAAGAGTGCCAATAGAGAATTTAAGTGTTAATATATATATTAACCAAAGCTACACGGGAAGGATATATACGTATAAGTGGCTTAAGGGTGGTTTAAAGGTTTTGAAAGGGTTTTAATTCCCGATATAAATATTTAAAAGGAAATCTTTAACCAAAGCCTCATACGAAGGCTTGAGGGTGAAAATAGTCCCAATAGAGGTTTCAAGCGAGGTGATTGAAGTTCCTATACAAAGAAACTTATAAGAGGGCCACTTGACCATTTATGGTCTGTATATTTGACTCCTTCGTTGAGTTAAATGTCCTAGGACAGGTGTAGATGCATTATTATGTAAAATGCATACTTTGGGTATGTGCGGGTGTTTTACCCATACCCTGCACCACAAAGCCTACATCAAACCTTCCCTAATGGAAAGTTCTCTCAAAGAGATTTCCAATAGTACGAGGAAGTCTTAAAATGGTCTCCTAGATCAGGAATTATTCCTAGTCAAAGTTTGGTGACTTAAACCATGAAAGTAGAGTTAAAAGGTGCTTGGAGGAGTCTTGGCACATAGCCAAATTTGGCAGCACTACCAAATTCAGTAGAGATGGTGGCAGAAACTTAGAACCTTGAAAGGCTCAGCACCTCGAGACCTCAAAACTTTGTAACCATAATGTAATTCCCCTTTAAGAAAGTTTTGATCTAATACCAGGGCAGCAGGGCCAAATTTCGGGACCTAATATTGGAAGGATAGAGCAGGAAACATATTAGAGGCCGGAGCATCAAGACCTCGAAAGGTCAAAACATTAGGAACTTGACGATTTACTTGAAAGGGACCCAGGATGGCATGGAACTAGGGTAGCAGGCAAAATTTCGGAAGCCCAAAATATCAGAGGCCAGAATTTCGAAGGGTGAGAGTAGGATGGAACCTTGAGAGGACAAGACCATCAAAACCTTAGAGTTTTGCAAGTCCTTATAAATTGGATTCTTGGAACATTGGTATTGGAGAAGGCTCAAAGCATTGGGACCTGATATTGAAAGGATTGAGATGATCATATCAAGACCTGAAATCAGAAGGACTGACATGATCATATTGGAACCTCAGAGTAGCATAATATTGAGGAGTAAGAAAAACCTCAAAGGTTCGGAATGTCAGGCTTTTGGAACCTCGTAATTTCTTATGAATGCGATTATTTGAAAGTGTCGAGGGATGCAGAGCAATGATTTATAAAGGAATTTGCGTGCAAAACCAAAGAACCAGGGAACCTTTCTCTATCCTCTAATAAGACACATGATAGAAGGTGATCGACCTTGAGAAGCTGATGAGGTAGATGACATCAGCATTGTCAGACCAGGAAATAACTCCATAAGGAAAAAATGATTCGACTGTATTATTCCATCAGGCAGGTGTTTATTATATACATGAGGGAGAGACTGTTTAGTTCATCTCCCAATGATTGTTCATATTTCTAATTTATTTATTTACATAAATTCACCCAACCACAAGGATTAGGTGTCAACATTCCCCCCCTTAATCTGAAGGGATGTTGGTGAGTCCAAGCATCATTTTGAATTGTTCAAGCTTTTCTCTTCCAAGCGCTTTGGTGA
>APFE031107666.1:0-13862 GCA_000404065.3 Pinus taeda
AAGCATAAATGATACATTATAATTTATTACACTTAAACATTAAGATTTAATTTACATCAAATTTACTCATGAATGATCACATAATGAAAATAAAAATATCGGAATATCCAAAAGCAACCTTTATTATATATCCAAATCTCAAAATCAACCTTCATTTATATTAATATATGAGGCTGCAAGTACAATAAAGACTATAAGGCTACAAGAGAGAGATCGAAATCAGGATTTTCTGCATCCACATCCCATTCTTTAGAAGGACCATTGTTGTATTAGGAGTCTCCTCCTACATAGTCGAACGATCTTAGTGCTCTTGATTAAATACAGGTTTCATACCCTAGTACCCTACATGATCTTGATTATTGGGAGTTTCCCCTGCATAGAGAGCTTGGTTCTCTTGATTAAATACAAGTTCCATACCCTAGTACATGATAAAATCTATTGGAAACATTGCAATCCCCCTAATCCTGAAATCCTGAAAAACAAATAAGTCTGCTGGATTTTGAGTGAGATCTAAAATTCTACTTTCTCCATATGAAATCCAATGAGGGTGAAACCACTCTCAAACATCCTGAGTCATTTCATGGTAATGTTAAAAATTTAAGTAAAAAGATGAAAATGAAAAATAAACGAGAATATCACTTTTACTTTAAGAATTTAACATTACCACGAACTACATATCCCTCAAACTTCCTGATGAACTGCATATCAACACTAGGGCAAAAATTCACTTTTATAACTTTAGACACGCATCTAGAAGCAACAAGAAGTCACTAACATACCCTAAAAGTAAATAAAAAAACAAATTAAAAAAAAAAAAAAAAACACACAAGTTAATGAGGAAACGTGGGTCATACAGCCCTGAAACGCGTTTCCGGCCGTACTGGCTACATTTCCATTTTGGGAAACGTGGCAGTACGGCCGGAAACACGTTTCACGGCCGTACCAAACGTGTTTCCGTGTTTCGTACCCGTTTCCGTACAGAAACGGACCTCTATACCACGTTTCCTACAACATAGATGTAGCCTTGACAGCCAAGGGGAATAACGATGGGAAGGCCAAGAAAGGGGCCTCATCAAATGGGGCTAAGGGAAAGGAGAAGAAGAAGAAGAAAGATATGGATATGTCCAAATTCAAATGTTGGGCATGTCAGAAGATGGGACACTGTGCTACTACATGTCCTGAGAGGAAAAACAAGGGCAAAAAGGGTATTGTAGCTTCAGCAGGGGTGGAGCAGTTTGCTTCACAGTTTGACCAAGACTTTGCATTTATTACTTCTACATCTAGTAGGAGTACATCATCTGATGTGTGGTACATAGACAACGAGGCTTCCCACCATATGACAGGTGCGCATGACTTCTTTTCAAAGCTTGCAGAGGGCGCACTTGATATTGAGATTGTACTAGGAGATGACTGCACTGTGAAATTTGTTGGTGTGGGGACTGTGACCTTTGAGAGGGAGTCTTTGCCTCCTTTCAAGGTCATGGATGTTTTGTATGTTCCGAGGATGAAGGAGAACTTGATCTCAGTGTCTGTTATGGAGGAGAAGGGGTTTTACGTCACTTTCTCGGGAAGGAAGGTATTGATGCATCCCAGGGAAGCTTCCATCACTTCGGCCAAAGTGATTGGAGTCCGCTCTAGAAAATTATACAAGTTTAGTTTTCAGTCGGCAGGAGCATTTGTGAGTAGCACATCTGGTAGCACTCACACTAGTACCACCAACAATAGAGACTTGTGCGAGGTATGGCATTGGAGGATGGCGCATATGCATCATGGAGCTTTGAGAGTACTGGGGGAGATCACTACTAGAATTCCTGATTTCAGTGTCAAGCATTATGAGGTCTGTAAAGGGTATGCTTTGGGCAAGTAGACCAAGTTACCATTCCCAACGAGCGATAGCAAATCTACAGGTATACTAGACTTGATTCATACTGATGTTAGTGGTCGTATATCTCATGTGTCTTTGGGTGGTTACGAGTATTATGTTATATTCATTGATAACTACTCTAGGGGGACTTGGATATATTTCCTTAAGACCAAGGGTGAGGTCTTCAATCGCTTTAAAGAGTTCAAAGCTCTTGTGGAAAAGCTAACAAGTAGGAAGATTCGAGTGTTCCTTGCAACCCCTAGCAGAATGGGGTGTCTGAAAGGAAGAACAGAGTTATTGTTGGGGCTCCTTGAGCAATGATTCATGCTCATGGGTTGCCTTTGTTTTTGTGGGCTAAGGCCTGCAATATTGTTGTTTATCTTCAAAATAGGAGTCCTCACATAGTATTGGGGAATATGACTATGAAGGAGGCTTTCACTGGAGAGAAGCCTCATGTGGGACATCTTCGTATCTTTGAATGTCTCACATATTCTTATATCCCCAAGGAGCAGAAGACGAAACTGGAACCCATGGCAAAGAAGGGTATCTTTATGGGCTACAGCGAGAGTTTGAATGCCTATCAGATCTTCATTCCTTCTAAACAGAAAGTGGTGATTAGGAGGGACGTGAAGTTCGAGGAGGAGAGGGCCTATCGGAGATCACAGGACTATGATGAGAGAGAGTTACAGACTTCTCCTCGGCAGGGAGGTCAGGTACAGGGAGCAAAACCTCAAGGTTTTGGATCGACTGGTACAGGAGGTACTTCAATGTCAATGAAATCTGGGGCACCAGTAGCGAGTTCACCAAGCACTCCTTTAGGGAGTCCACTGGTACAAAGTTCACTTAGCACTTCAGTAGACATAGGCACTGGTGCTAGTACAAGTTCTTTGAGGACAGGTGTTGGTACAGGCACACTAGGGTCAGATGGAAGACCTTCAAGTTCACCAGACTGGAGGGCAGAGGATGAGGTTCCCTATGGGGCAGCTTCTTTAGGGAAGAGGAGGCCCAAGTGGCTTCAAGACACCTTCAAGGAAGCAAAATTGTTGGTCCTCCAAAGAGGGTGAACAGGGAGAGTGTGCCACCTGAGTAGTTTTGCAATTACATAGCCAAGTATACCAGCATTGTTGACTCTAAGCCTACTAGCTATGAGGAGGCTGCCAGCCAAGAGGTATGGAGAGAGGCTATGGTGGAGGAGTATGCCTCTATCATTAGGAACAATGTCTGGGAAGTGGTGCCTAGGCTCGAGGGCAAGTCAATTGTGACTTACAGGTGGCTCTACAAGATCAATCATGTTGTGGATGGCAACATTGAGAAGTTCAAAGCGAGGTTTGTGGCTAGAGGTTTCTCACAGATAGAAGGAGTTGACTATGATGAGACCTTCGCTCCCGTAGCTCGGTACACTTCTATCTGGTCCCTTATTTCTATTGTTGCAGAAATGGGTTGGCAGATCCATCAGATGGATGTGAAGACCGCATTTTTGAACGGAGTTATAGAGGAGGAGGTGTATGTTGAGTAGCCACAAGGCTTTGAGGTACTTGGGCAGGAGACCTATGTATGTCGGTTGAGGCGAGCACTCTACGGACTTAAGCAAGCTTCGAGAGCTTTGGTATTTGAGGATTGATACTTACTTGCAACAGATGGGTTTCACGAAGAGTGATGTAGATCCGAACCTATACTACATTGTTGTAGGGGATGATCAGCTCATTCTTGTGTTGTATGTTGATGACTTGTTCATTACTGGGGCAAAGAGATTGATTAGTGGTTGCAAGGAGGATCTTGATATGGAGTTCAAGATGAAGGACATTAAGCTGATGCATTACATTTTAGGGCTTGAGGTGTGGCAGGAGGAGGGGCATATCTTTCTGAGGCATGGGCAGTATGTTGTGGATGTGTTGAGTGGATTTCACATGGCAGACTGTAGACCCATGTCTACACCTATGATCACCAACTGGAAGAAGCTTCATGCTTCATATTTTAGTTTGGTGGATCCCACATTGTATAGACAGCTTATTGGGTCCTTGATGTATCTGGTCAACACTAGGCCAGATATATGCTTTACAGTGAACACACTTAGCCAGTTCATGGTTGAGCCCAGGAGGGTGCACTGGGTAGCTGCAAAGCACATTCTTCGCTACGCGCAGGGGATTGTTGATTATGGTCTGGACTATAGGCGAGCAGATGGAGTGAGGTTGGTAGGTTACACAGATGCAGATTGGGCAAGCTGTGCTTCTGACAAGAAAAGCACTTCAGGGTGTTTCTTCGGATTGGGTTCAGTAGTTGTGTCGTGGTTCAATCAAAAGAAAAAGTCAATCACTTTGAGCTCTTTTGAGGCCGAGTATATGGCTGTTGGCCAGGCTAGTTGTGAGGCCATTTGGCTTTACAAGTTGTTGTATGGCCTATTTGATCAGGAGTTGAGACCGACAGTTATTCATTGTGATAATCAGAGTTGGATTAAACTCACAGAGAATCCAGTGTTTTATGATAGGTCAAAACACATTGACATCAAATATCATTTCACCAAGGACTATGTTCAGAAGGGGGCAGTGAAGCTAGACTATATATCAACAGATGAGCAGGTGGCCATGTTCTCACGAAGTCCTTGCCAAGAGACAAGCATGTCCATATCAGGGACAAGATGGGTTTGGTGAGAAACACTTTCCTTGGTACGAGGGAGCGTTGATTTTTAAAGTACTCTGGACAAGTGGTTTCCCATGGGTTAGTCTCTACCTACAGAAAAATGTCCAAAATAATACTTTTCCTAAGTGTGACTTTAATAGTGGTAAAGTCGATGTTAAATTATAAAGTGAAAAGTGATTTTAGACATAAAATACAATGTGGATACTTTATTTAATAGGTGAGTTAAAAAATAGAAAGTGAGAATTAAATGCACATTTATTCTCATCCCTTGATCTAAATGAATTTGGGCCAGTAGATCTTAGGGTTGCCCAAAAGTCATTTATAGAAACAAAAGGGGGAAAAGAAAAGAGACACTGCACTCATTCTTCATGAACAGATTGGAAGGAGGAGGCTAAGAGCTGAAGAAAAGTTCTGAAGGGGAAATTTGTTGCAACATGCTAAAGGAGTGATTTCTAGGCAAAGTTGGGCACAGAAATTGAGGCATAGAAGACAGCAGCAGGTATAGTACGAACAACATTGAATTTTGTGAACTGCATGCCGTTCGAGAGAAGCTTTTGAGAAAAAATTAGTCTGTACAGCCGTACGGAAATCCATACAGTCCTTACAGAATTCATACTATATAGTCCGTATCCGTACAGTATATATTTTCAGCTTCAAGTGGGCATGGAAATCGAGGCAAAGTGAGCACAGTTTTCAAGGAGTTTTGGGCTAAAGAGATAAGTTGTGTTTTGCTGTTTTGTTTGTCTCCAAATGTATTTTTCCTAAACTTGAAAGATAGATATATTTGAAGAGCTCTCTAACAGGCTTTCTCCGGAGAAGATTGTGGGCTTTTGCCTAGGTCTAAGTTGACCAAAAATCTGTCTACTTTTATGTGTATTGCTGGTCTGTCTATGTCCATATTTATTTTCAGCATGTGTGGACAGTCTCATGTGTTTTATTCTGAACATTTCATTTCCAGAATTCTATATGTTGAATGTTTGTCTATGGGACAGGGCATTTCACTGAATGGGAGTGATAAGGTGAAATTAAAACCAGGTTGGGATTGCAGGAAACCTTTTACTCATCAAATTTCAACATTCTTGCTATGTTAAACACTAGAAACAGTTAGATGTTACTATTTCACACTTCCAAAGGTTTGAGTTAAATTGCAATATCACGGGAACTTCAAACAATTATCTCAAATAAAATCGACAAAATTACATGTGTTAACAACAATTTTTACTCTAGTCCATTCATTTCCTTGAGGGATAAATTTGACTGTACCATAGGTATTCCCAATTCCTTGAGATCATCATCACGCATGTGCCTCAAAATAGTCATATCAACCTGCATCCATAGGGAAATAAAAAGTTAGATTTGCAACTCATATGCCACCTTACACAAAGTTATCATGGACTTAACAACTCTTTTTAATCTACTCTCCTATGACTATGAAAAGTAACATCATTTTTCTGTAACTTCCTGGGAAGCAAGCAAAGACAATCAACATCTGATCCAAAGCACAATAAAATAGCAACCCCATTAGCATCAAAATAGAGTTTGGGTTACAAAAACACATTACTTCTTCTGCTTGAAAAATTATCACATATTTGCTGAGACCCAATGATTGCAATAGACTTGCCACTGTCAATTCCTCACCCTACAAAACATAAGTCTGATCAAGATATTGATGATAGCATACAAACGGAAATAGTAACAAATAAACAGGTGTTTTCCAGCAATGCAAGCTCTAGAAAATACATCAGAAAATCCATCTGTCAAGTGAATGAAATCCAAGAAAATCAACACGTTTCTATTTCCATAAATGTATCAATCAAAGGAGTAAATGAGAAATCCCTGATAGTTCTAAATTAGTTAGCAAGCATTACCTTTTACAGAAAATTCAACAAATGTGATCTATATATTTACATAAAATACTGATAGATTAACCAAAAGAATGGCTGTACTCAACAGTTAATGAAAATCAATATGCTTTGAAATTTTAAGGTGAAATATTGACTTATATTGTATATGAAGCTTAAATTTGTTACGCCACAGAAACAGGAAAGCAATATTCAGCATATGTAAAAGGAACAGGATTAAAACCAGAGTTATGTGATGCATCACCTTCAGTTTAGCACCAGGAAGCAACTCTATTTTCATGGGAAATATATTATACAAACAAGGCATACACTACACCAACTTCATGCACTAGTAGTAACAAAGTTGTGACCGTTCCTTTTCCGTTTCCAAAGAAAAAAAACTATATTTGATATGTAGAATAATTGGCAAAACAAAAGTACTAGACACTGAAATAGTCAGGGAGAGAATAGGACGGCTTTTAATAAGTTTAAGAAATTGAATATAATTAGTATTAGATGTCTTCATTTATGGAGAGCCTCTTACATGACTGAACAATAGTTAATAGCAATGTTTCACAAAGGACTAACAATATATGTGGAACCACTGATATGTGAAAACCTATTTCACATGGTTCTGGTTCAAGTTTGGGTTCAACAACAATTAGGTTTGATTCAAGTTCAAATTTTACAATAAGGTTCCTTTGAGGATCGCCATTAGTAAATCAACATCAACAAATATATACGACTCTATGAAAGAGACTCCTACCAATAAACATATACTTCCAACTTTTAAAATTAAAAGGATGTTCATAATGTTTGTAGCTCAGACAAGTACTTCCTCACAGGTCTAAGTGTCTAGGCGTGTGGAAGTTGTGTAATTAACTATTAATCATTGCAATTACCTTAATTATTAAGGTAATTTATTTTTATGAGAGAAGTGAGTTAATCTAATCAAATGCAAAGGTTATTTGCATTAGTGAATTAGATAAATCACAACGAATTAGATAAATCACAACCGTTGATCTCGAGTTAAGTTGAAATTTAATCTCAACCGTCAATAGGGTTGTTGATTTAGTCATAACTCAAACTTATAAAAAAAAACTAGGCTAAGAGGGAAGATACATTGATAAGAGAAGGAAATCTCAGTGGTTGGGTGAAGGACTTTCATCCAAGTGCTAGAGTAAACAGCAAGAAAATTTCTGCAGCAAGGTGTCATATCCAGCACAGCAATACACAAGATTTGCAGAGTTAGAGCCACATGTGCGAGTTTAGGAGGACAAAGTACAGCAAAACAATCTCACAAGTGCCATGAATCACACGTGTGATCACACGAGGGAGTGCAGGATACAGAGTAGCAGTGTGTGGGTTGCATGTGCGGGCCGTACAACCACATGTGCGCAGCAGTACGGGTGAAGCGGCAGAATTTTCATAGCGGGGGGTCAGTAAAGAAAATTCAGAGGATCATAGAGCCCATACAAGTGCCTGGAAATTTACCAGAAAAAAATATGAATATTGTTGTAGGCTGTAGCATGTATTTTCTCAATGGGAAGTTTTTCCCAAGTGGGGAAATCCCTTCTAAGGTTGGAAGAAATAGTGAATGAAAAACTGAATTTTTATGGACAGATTTTCTGTGTATATGTGCATGAAATAGGGTGTTTGTTTTGCTTCCACTGAAAATTAATTTCCCCAGTTGAAATCCCAAAAGTGCAATTTGTTCAGCAAGCTGAAAAATTAATTAAAAATCAGCAAGTAAATTTTCTAGGAAATAATTAGCCATTTACAGGGGTTAGAAAATAAACATGGTATCAGAGAGGTTCTGAAGAGGAGGAGGAGGTTGATTTCTAATTTGCACAGCAGAAAACCAGCAATAATTTATTGTGGGTGCTAGAAGGATTTAGCACACGGCAGCTTATTTGTTTAGATGTAGAAATGGAAACCACCTGTCAAAGGTTGGAATATAGGTTGGACAGGATTTCTAACTTCCTACACTGGGAGACAGGAAGAAAAGGGTTACCTTGCTGTTGAAAGAGAATCATCTCTGGGAAATTGTTGATAAAAAGATTCAACCACCAACAAATGCAACCACCAACCCATCAAAAAAGGGATATCAAAGTGCAGAGGATCATCATGAATGCCATGAAGAATCACTTGACCCCTCACTTGGCAGAGAAGAAGATAGTCAGGGTAATGTTCAAGGCTCTAATGTTTCTATTACAAAGCGACAATGTGAACCGAAAGATGAACTTAAAGAATAAATTAAGATCCATCCAGATGTCAAGATCAGACAATGTGACCACTTTTACTTCATGAAGATCACCCAAGTGTGTGATCAGGTTATAGCAACTAGAGAAAATGTGAAGGAGATAGACCTAGTGAATGTGGCACTAGTGGATTCATGAGGCCTTGGGAACCATTTGCCAAGGGGATCTGTGCTGGGGTACACCCTCCCACTGGGAAATGCTCTTGGGATGATTGCATCCAGGAGAAAGCTTGGGAAGGGTCTAAGGCCATCAGGCAAGGAGGTGGGGAGGAGAACCTGGCCTTGGACAGTCACGAAAAGAACGGCAAAGGACAGGGTGCTATTAAAAAGGTCAAGGCTGAGGAGTCAACTTCACAGATTGACAAGAAGGAGGACTGGAGTAAAATCAAATGCTTCATTCACCACAATACTAGGCATTATGTGTCGCAGTGTTCAAAGAAGAAGGGAAAGGGGAAGTCGCAACAGATAGTAGCATCAGCACAAGTTGATGAGGTTCCAGCAAAGTTCAAGGACTTTTCGTTGGTCTCCTATCTATCTACCACCACCAACACCACGGGAGCTGTACATGACAGCAGCATGAGAGCTCTTGAGCGGTTTGACAGAGTACACATATTTAAATGTGGAACTTGGTAATGATGCCAAGCATGCCTTGAAGGGTGTTGGAAGCATCATGTTCCAAAATTGAGTCTGGAGGGTCACTAGAAGTTAATGAGGTGCCATAAATGCCAGGGTTGAGGAAAAACTTACTATTAGTCTCAGCTATGGAGGACAGAGGATTTGGTGTGATGTTTTAGAAGAGACATGTATTCATATGTCCAGAGGGAGCTAGTGCTGACACAGCAGAAGACATTGGGATTAAAGAGGGAAGTCTTTACAGGCTGCAAGGGAAGCCTGTACAAGCCTACATACATATCAATGACAACCTGTGTAAGTTATGGCCCAAAATGTTGGGACACTTGCACTACAAGACGTCGATTCTGAGGGAGATTGTCACTGGTCTCCCAGAGTTCAGTATTGAGCAGCAGGGCATGTGCAGAGGGAGTGCACTTGGCAAGAATGCTGAGGTTGTCTTTCCAAGTATTGAGAGAAGGTCCAAGGGAATCTTGGATCTCATTCATTCAGATGTGTCTGGATCGATGCCAGTGGCATCAGCAAAGGGGTTACTTTACTATATTATGTTTATTCATGATTATTCTAGGAGAACCTGGATCTTCTTCATGAATACCAAGGATTAGGTCTTCAAACGGTTCCAGGAGTTCAAGGCCCATGTGAAGAACCAGAAAGACACAGATCAAGGCCCATGTGAAGAACCAGAAAGACACAGATCAAGGTATTGATGTCAAATAATGGGGGAGGTTACACCTCCAATGATTTCAAGGGTTTTTGTAACGAAGCAGGTATCAATAGGGAAATGATAGTCTTGTACAACCCTCGACAAAACGGTGCAACAGAGAGAAAGAACGAGTCCATCATTGGAACTGCCAAGGCCATGATACATGACCACGACCTACCCATGTTCCTTTGGGAAATGGCATGTAAAACAGCAATAAATGTGCAAAACAGGAGTTCTCACTTGATATTGGCTAGTGTGAGGAATTATGACCCCTCACACCATCCAGATGTGGATTTTCTGTTCACCACACTCCCAGCCCAATTAGAATTTGTGTACCCCTGCAACTCCACTCTTCCAGCTTTGACACACCTTGGTCCAAAGTCTATTGTCCCACGCAGGTATCTCGGTACATGCTTCATTGCCACCCAGTGAACTTGTCTGAGCTCCACCATTAACTGGCTGAGTGTTTCACAGCAAAATATTGTTGATTTGGGGTAGCATCGGATGTGCTCTAGGCCTCAAATTTTGCAAGGAGGCTTGGGCACATGTATTCCGAAGAACCCAGAAAGCATTTTGGTAAATTCCACTGGAGACAATTTTATTCAAATACTTAATATTTTTTAATGGGACACTAAGTCTAAACTTAGGAAATTAAAAATATTAATGGGTATTAACCTAATTGTGGATGTAACTTCTAGAAGAAGACGAGGATCAAGCTAAAATGATCTTAGCCATTGATTAGATTTTAATCTAGACCGTTGAATGTCAATGAGAAGATTATTTAAGGGAGCTTGAGGGTCATTTGAAAAACACACCGAGAGATCAAAAGATCGAATTTTTGAAGTGAGAAGTTCTCAGGAGGAAATTTTGATCGAGGAGATTTCTTGCAGAGAGGGGCAGTGAGTATCCGAAAGAAGGAAGTTTTCCTAGGTCGGAGAGTACAAGGCAGAGAGAGGACAAAACGACGTCTAGAGTGAGGCATATATTGGCCCACGCAGAGTTGACACAGTGGCAGCACAAGCCTTAGAGTGAGATCAAATTCCTGCTGAGGAGATCGAATTTCAATAGCTGGGAGTCGGGGTGCGAGACTGGGAAGCAAAGATTCAGATTTTCCAGCCAGCGAGGGTCCAGAGAAGGAGCAGCGTGATACCCAACAGGGGTGACGCAAGAACTACGTAGGAGTGACACAGTTCTACGCAGAGGGTATGCAAAGGCTCTAGTTAAGCGTGATCAAACTCCGATTCTCCCAGTGACAGGGTGAGATCATTTCACCATTCATTTTGTCTAGTTTCTCTCTATATCAGATTGCTAGTTGAGCATCCAAGAATTGTAATCAGATTTTCTCCTGCATAATAATAAAAAACCTCAGATTTGTTGCACCGGTTTTCCCGCCTTGGGTTTTTCCGAGGACATTTGTCCAAAAATAACAATGTTCGTTGTGTTGTATTTTCTTTCTCGCTCAGTCTCTTGTTTCCGCATATAATTTAATTAAGTGAAGGTTGCAATGTTTGTATTACAATATTTGTCGTAGGAAACTCCAAGTAATTTGTTTAAAAGAATTTAACAAATAGGAGTAATAACATCAGTTGCTGCAGTAGGGATTTCGGTCAAGAAATTTTCACATGGTATCATAGTTGCAAGTGAAGCAAGAAAAGCAAAGCCAGTAGACCCAGCACTAAGCAGAAGAAGGGAGTTTGAAAAAGCTGCAGGGGGCAGCAGCTCGAAACCTCAAAGGGTTTGCACAGTTCTTAGCCAGAGGACTGAAATTTCGAGGCAGTCTCTCTCTGAGTGAGTCGACGGAGAGGACTTCCAGTTCGAATTTTTGCCAAGGCAGAGGGAGCAGCACTGAAGCCTTAGCGTGAGAGAGCTAGTGGGACATAGTTGTTCAGCAGGCAGATTGTTGGGCTGAAAAATGTCAGAAGAAAGAAGAAAAGCACCTTAAGGGAACTTTTCCTCAGTAGACTTCCCACCGAGAAGTTTGTTTTCTCATTGGTTGAGCAACAACAGTGAGAAGCAGAGAGGAGAATTTCGACATTTTTGGCAGATATGGCAACCAATGGCTTGAGGGATCAGGACAGGTTAGACGAAGGCTAGAATGTCATTCCTTCTAGATGAGCACGCCCTCAAGACATAGGTCGACGACGTGGTGGTTGTCCCTGCAGATGCAAATCCATTCAAGAAGTACAGATCAAAAATGGCGAAGGCCAAGACGATGATACTTGACGGAGTAAAGGATCACATGGTGTGTCATGTCGCTGGCAGAGGGACTGCTAAGGAGATGTGGGATGCCTTGGCTACGTTATATCAGGGATCTTCCAAGCAATGGAAGATGTACTTTGAGCAAAAGCTGAGATATGCTCAAATGCAAAAGGGGGAACATGTGGATCCATTCCTCACAAAGCTTAAGGAAACTCGTGACGAGTTGTTTGTTGCGGGGCATACTCCTCAGGATTCAGAGTTGGTTAGACTAGCCCTCAATTATGTCTCAGACGAGTGGCAAGTCTTTGTCTAGAGTATCCTGGGCAGAGCAGCATTGCCGAATTGAGATGAAATGTGAGTAGCTCTAAAACAAGAGGAGCTGAGGAGAGACTTAGTCAAAGTCAAACTTGACGGAAGCAGCAGCAGCAGTGTGTCGAAGCCCAAGGAGGAGGAGGATAATGCAGCTCTTGCATCGAAGGGACAGCAGGAGTAGCAGAGACGTAAGAAGGACGTCTCAAAGATCAAGTGTTTTAGGTGTGGTGAGATGGGTCACTACGCTACTTAGTGTCCTCTCAGGAAGAAGGACAAGGATGAGAAGCACGATTCGAAGGTTGTGCCTACGAAGATCGAAGAGGAGTTCGCCATGACAGTCGAGATACCTCCAAGAGGGAGGTGGGCTGATTTGGAGTTGTAATCCAAAAGAGCAACAGATGGGCAGGATCCTTGAGGAGTCCACAGCATGGATCAATACCTTGCTATAGGAGCCCAGATAAGAAGTAGCAAGATGGACTAGTGTCGGATGTTACCGAGGAGTGTCGGAGAGACAGTTGCAGTGGTTAGGAGCACCAGAGTCTGAGAAGTGCAGACCGGAGTTGGCAGCAGTGCAAATGGCACAAAGCAAAGGTCAGCAGCAACGCAGTATATTCAGAGGGTCAATCTAAAGACTAGCAGCAATCAGGCTTCAGCATTCACGTCGTATCATACTAAACACAGTTAGTTCAGTAATTTTGAATCTTTTTCCGTTGCTAATAGAGTAGCAACAACAGTTTGCAGTGCAGTAGCAATTGGCAGTGGCAGTGCTAGCAACAGCACAGATGCAACACTTGAGAGGGAGTTGTAGTACGGATGCAATGTTGACAGTGGTAGTGTCAGCAGCAGTACAGTTGCAGCAGCAGCGCAGTAGTCAGTGGACAACATGTCAGACATCAACAGCGCAGAAGACGATGCTTCAGAGTCAGAGAAGTATGTAGCAATGTATATTACTAGAGCACATTCCTCGCTAAGAGGGAGTGTTGATTTGGGGTAGCATCGGATGTGCTCTAGGCCTCAAATTTTGCAGGGAGGCTTGGGCACATGTATTCCGAAGAACCCAGAAAGTGTTTTGGGAAATTCCACCCAAAGACAATTTTATTAAAATAATTAATATTTTTTAATGGGACCCTAAGTCTAAACTTAGGAAATTAAAAATATTAATGGGTATTAATCTAATTGTCGGTGTAACTTCCAGAAGAAGACGAGGATCTTAGCGATTGATTAGTTTTTAATCTGGGTTGTTGAATGTCAACCAAAAGATTATTTAAGGGAGCTTGAGTGTCATTTTGAAAACACACCGAGGGATCAAGAGATCGAATTTCTGAAGTGAGAAGTTCTCAGGAGGAAAATTTGATCGAGGAGATCTCTTGCAGAGAGGGGCAGTGTGTATCCAGAAGAAGGAAGTTTTCCTGGGCC
>APFE031107666.1:13899-35372 GCA_000404065.3 Pinus taeda
ATCAGTATTCCCTTTCAATTGTTATTTTTATTTGTTAAACCATTTATATTTAGAACACAAAATGAACAACAGGAATAAATGCTTTTATTAATATAATCTTTACAATAAATCAAGTACAATGTATATAGGGCTTCAACCAGTTGCCAAGCACCAACTTGGACTTTTTGTGAGGCTCCAACCTCCAGGGCACCAACCCTGTCTTGTCAAGGCACCAACCTTGGATTTAGAAGCACCAACTCCAAGGACACCAATCCTTCTGCTGTATATTGTCTAGATATATTTGGTAGTTATTCTCTGCTCCCAACCTTGCTGGACCTACGACTTATTTCTGTCTCCTACTCACCTCTCTCTCTCTCTCAATCTTCGGTTCTTTTGTACCTTCATCGTCTGGCAGACCTTTGGTTTCTCAACCTTTCAACTTCTTCTTTCGTTCGCTTGACCTTCCGGCTTCCTCTGTTCCTTCAAGTTCATGAACTGTTACCTCTTCTTTGTGATAGATGCCCGAGATACATTACCCATAAGGAGATTCCACGTGCCATGTCATCACCTTAATTGCAATCGACGGTTTACCATTGTTAAATTTCTTCAAGACTTGCGATATGTGACGGATGGACCTTTCAACTTCTTCTTTCATTCGCTTGACCTTCCGGCTTCCTCCGTTCCTTCAAGTTCACGAACTATTACCTCTTCTTTGTGATAGATGCCCCAAATACGTTACCCATATGGAGATCCCACATGCCACATCATCACCTTAATTGCAATCGGTGGTTTACCATCGTTACATTTCTTCAAGACTTGCGATATGTGATGGATGCGATATTCCATTAAGTTATGGCATAGTGGTGCAGTCGGGTCCACCATAATATCACAATCACAGTTTTTACTATGACATCCATTTATGAATTGCGATATGAAAGTTCTGACACAGAGAATGCAATATTACAATAGGGCGTGTTATAATGGAGCAATCGGGTCCGTAATAATATCGCGATCGGAGGTTTTAATGTGACAAGGCTTTAAACACTTGTGGTATGGCGGATGTGATATTTCTTTAAGACGTATTATAATGGTGCAGCGGGTCCACAATGTTATCTCAATCGACAGTTTGCGGGACTTTGACTGGCACATGGATTAAAACCGGCCTTAACCCCCGCAGTTGACCGTGATCTAAGGGTTGACTATGAGATCGACAGCTAGGATTGAGTGCAGGACTTCAACCATGACCAAGGAAGTCCATACTTTCCTACCCCCGCTCTTCCGATATGTTAACTCCTCTGATATTTCTCCGATATTTCATGCGATATTACTGTTAACTCCTCCGTTAACACTGTTTATGCACCTCCGCCGATGTGTTCCTCTTTGCTTCTTTACTCCTCTGTTATCGTTGTTCAATTGTTGTTCAATTGCTCATGTTCAATTGTTGGTCAATAGAAGTCAATTGACCTCCTGCGTCATTTGTTGTTCAATCGACCTCCTGCGTCATTTGTTGTTCAATTGATGTTCAATCGACCTCCCGTGTCATTATATCATCATATATCAAACTTTCATCACTATGAGCATTATGATCAATGGGCATCAATGGGAAATCATTGTATCAAAGAATTTTCCATCACAAACACTGTTATATTGACATCAATGACAACCTAGAATAACAAGTACGAGGCAGAGAGAGGGCCGAGGTAAATGTTGGCCCACGCAGAGCTGACACAGTGGCAACGCAAGCCTTAGAGGGAGATCAAATTCCTACAGAGGAAATCGAGTTTCAATAGTTGGGAGCCAAGGTGTGAGACCGAAAGACAGAGATTCGGATTTTCCAGCCAGCAGAGGGTCCAAAAAAGGAGTAGCGTGATACCCAGCAAGGGTGATGCAGGAACTACGTAGGAGTGACGTAGTTCTGCGCAGAGGCTACGTAGAGGGTACGCAAAGGCTCCAGTTCAGCGTGATCAGACTCAGATTCTCCCAGTGACAGGTGAGATCATTTCACCATTCATTTTGTCCAATTTCTCTCTGTAACGGATTGCTAGTTGAGCATCCAATAATTGTACTCGGATTTTCTCCTGCATAATAATAAAACCCTCAGATCTGTTGTACCAATTTTCCCGCATTGGGCTTTTCCGAGGACATTTGTCCAAAAATAACAGTGTCCATTGTGTTGTATTTTCGTTCTTGCTCAATCCCCTGTTTCAGCATATAATTTAATTAAGTGAAGGCTGCAGTGTATGTATTACGATATTTGTCCGAGGAAACTGCAAGCAATTTGTTTAAAGGAATTTAACAAATAGGAGTAATATCATCAATTGTTGCAATAGGGATTCTTGTTGAGGAATTTTCACAAATATATATTCTTCCTAATGTTGATCAGATACATCAACGAACTTATAAGTTGCCTATACAGTGTGGGATCCACTTTCACCTTGAGAAACGCTCAACCTCTTCAAGTTAGTGATCATAGTTGTAGACATAGGCCTACAATCCTCCATCCTGAATCTCCTCAAGATCTTCACTACATACTTGCCCTGCCCAAGGAAAACTTGTCCTAGTTGTTTCCACACCTCCAATCCCAAAAAGTTATGCATCAAGTCGATGTCCTTCATGTCGAATTTCGAAGCAAGATCATCCTTGCACATCCCTATGAGATTCTGTGATCCTGTTAGCAAGAGACCATCCACATATAATACCAAGATGAGCAGTTCACCCTCAATAAGCACAAAGTACAAGTTGGTATCTGCCTCACTTTTGGTGAAGCCCAAAAAAAGAAGATATCCATCGATCCTGGCATACCATGTGCACGAAACCTGCTTTAGCCCATAAAGGGCCTTCTTCAACCTGCATACATGGGAACCTGTACCATACACCTCAAAACCCTGAGGTTGCTCAATATACACCTCTTAAATCACACCGTTGAGGAAAGTAATCTTCACATCCATCAAATGTATCCTCGACCCCATCTCTGAAGCAATGGACATAACTGCTCTAATGGATGCATATTTGGTGACAAGTGTGAATGTCTCCTTGTAATCCAAACCCTCCTTGGAGAACCCTCTTGCCATGAATCTCACCATGAACTTCACCTCCCAAATCACACCATTGAGGAAAGCAGTCTTCACATGCATCTAATGTATCCACAACCCCATCTTTGAAGCAATAGGCATAACTGCTCTAATGGATGCATATCTAGCAACAGGTTTGAACGTCTCCTTGTAATCCAATCCCTCCTAGGAGAACCCTCTCGCCATGAACCTCGCCTTATACTTCTCAATACTACGGTCAACAATTGTATGTTTGATCTTGTAAATCCATCGAGAAGTGACCACAGACTTTCCTTCCGGTCTCAAAACGATGTCCCAAACATCATTTCTCATGATGGAGCCATACTCCTCTATCGTGGCATCTCTCAAGACCTACTCATCTATAGCCTCCACAAAAGTGGAACGCACAAGCACGCTGACATTGCTCGCTAATGCCAAATAACTAGAATATCTGGTTAGTGGTCTACTGACTCTACTCTGTCTGAAAGTGTTATTACGAGCCTGCACATGCTCCTAAGCATCCTTCAATCTCTACTAGGCCCATCTCAGCCTCCTCCTAGTAGAGCTCAAAAGAATATCTACCTCATCCTACCTCATCCTATGACATGGAGATGATATGATGACATAGTCGAAGACATGACAGTGGAGATAATATATAACACAACACATATAATAAAACCCTATCAAAGAAATATCATATCAACGTCTTAATTGTGTTTCACAACTCAAAACCTCTAATCTCCGATATGTGATATCATATATACGACCTTATCTCTGATTTGCTCTGATCTCCGATTCTGATGTCCAATCTCCGACTTCGATTTGCTCTGATCTCCAATCTCTGATTAGCTTTGACTTCCAATATGCGGACCCAACTTGATTTAATAACAATTTAATTATCAAATTGCATCCGCCACTTTATCGGAGCTTTTGAAATGGCAACTCCGATAAGACCTAATCTCTAATTGTTGATATGGTTGCGGACCCCACTGGCTTTATCATAACATTTTAATATAATATCGCATCCGTTCCATCGGGACTTTCCCATATCACAAGTTTTGCACGTCGTGTAATGTTAAAGCTTCTAAAACCCAAACCTTCGATACCCATACTAGAAAAATATTTTTTTGACGTCTAGCCGACCTATACCCTGTCTCTCAAGTCAGCTTCTCCATAGGTCTCGTCTCCTCACTTCAAGGTGAAATCAATATATACATGAACTCAGATCTTCATTTCACAATCATCCAATTTGGTCATCTATCACAAAGAGTAAGACACAGTTCACAACTTGTGAACTTTACAACACCAAGGAAGGGCAGCTAAAGGCAGAGAAGAAGCAAATTTTGATTGGGTTAAAAATTGATGACACAAAATCTCTCGGACCTGTGAAATATTTGGACCAGCAACAATGAACAATATGCTTGATATATAACAAGGCTTTGTAAACCTTCAAGACATATCTGAAGAAATCTCGGATCTCTTGGATCGAAACTCAGAAGGCCTTCATCAATTGAGAAGGAACAGTGTCCGAAGTATTCCGATACTAGTCGAGAATTTGTAAATGAGCAGCATCCAGAGCATTTTTTTAATAACCGAGACAATTTCAGACAGAAAACGATTACTACATTACCCAGAAGAGACAAGGAGATCAAAAGGCCCGCATCCATTGAAGCAACGAGGTGATCATCAATAGTGATCTACCATACCCTCGGACCTATGATAAAAGGGGCATGTAAGTTGTTTGCTAAAGATAAAACTATGCGATAGAATTTGGATAAGCCATAGAAGCTGGGACTCCTGCACAGAACCTCAGACTCCTTCACAAAACATCAAACTCTTCCACAGAAGATCAGATTCCCCCACAGTCTCTTGGATAAGGCACAAGATCTTGTACTCAACGTTCGGACCTTGTTTTACACTTAAGACCTAATGCAAAAGTTACAGTGGCTTGATTGAACCTCGGTGGAGCTTGGGTATTGCAGTCTCAGTGTAGCTTTCACCTGTGGAGTGTATACACATTTAGGCTTCTACCTGTTGCAGCCTCGAACCTGTGCGATGAATGTGAAGATTGGATGTTGAGACACTGATGGACTTATAACTCTAAACAATGAAGTAAAAATTTGTAAACGGTGAAGCATTTGCCCAAATAGACGTTGGAGCAGTTTCTGGAGCAACTTTGGTGCAAGACCTTGAAGCATCCTTGAAGAAAGTTTGGAAGAGCATTTGAAGCTTTGCACCTTGGCACTGACATTTTTAAGGTACACTTGGAGACATAATGCTTTGCTGAAGCCCTCATGGAATAAACTCGAAGATCTTTGTTTTGGTTATTACGAAGAGCAGTGGTGATACCTTCTACGAAGACAAGGTTGTCATTGATGAAGTGAATTGGAGGAGGCATTGCTAAAGATAGACAAGGCTCGTTGAAAAAGATATTGAGAGTCGTGAACAATCATCAAACTTATCCTTACGAATTGAAGCTGAGGGTTAGAGCCCTAGAGGTTGGAGCCTCATAGAGACAAGATTGGTGCCTTGGAAGATAGTGTTGGAGCCCTAGAGGATAGGAGTCCTCAAGAGACCAGGTTGGAGCCGGTATCAGAGATAGGGTTCGTGCTCAAACTAACAAGGTTGGAGCCTTGGGAAGTCCAAGTCGGTGTTTGGCATAATACAGGTTGGAGCCTGGGAGATTGAAGATTGGTGTCTTCATCTAGGGTTGGAGCCCTACACAAATACTGTACTTGATTTATTGAGATTAATAAAAGTATTTATTCTTATTGTTCATTTTGTGTTCTAATTATAAGTGATCTAACTAGTAAAAATAACAATTGAAAGTAAATATTAATTCACCCCACCTCTCAGTATTTCCAACACTACCTCTGATCACCACTAATTGGTAACCTCATGTTATGTGATAATAACTAGAGTTGTTGACCAGCAAAGAGTTTTTTGAACAATTGTTGACTAATATAAGTTTAATATAAGTTTAAAACAAAAGGGAGGAAAAGGATAAGATAGACTATAAAAAGGGAATATCATTAAAGTGAAAAAAAGGGTTATATTTTGAAAACAATTAAAAGTTATAAGTTTAATTCAAGGGTTTTTAAAGAGGTATATATATATATATATATATAGAGAGAGAGAGAGAGAGAGAGAGAGAGAGAGAGAGAGAGAGAAGTTCCTTAAAAGAAAAAAGGGAAAATTAATATATAGAAAAAAACACAAATTAAGAAGCGGATATTTGAAGAGAACTATAAAGGTAGCAAATGCCAAAAAGAAAATATATTCGTATATTCTCAAAGCTCATACAAGAAGAAAAGGAAGAAGTCAAGATGAGTTCCACACAACAATCATTATTTTGGACTAGATGCCCATTTTGTAAAACAGAAACTGGGTATCAGTGGATTCAAAAAAATTGCAATTTATGTTGTCCAACGTGTAGGAAATTATTTAATACAGAAAAAACATCAAGATAATGAACAGATGCAAATGAAAAGATTAAAGAAATTAAAGAAAGAACTCGCAGAACTACAACAAAAGAAAGAAGCATCGGAAAAGAAATATAAAGATCTCAAAGATCAGTTTATGAAGAATCAACATGAAGTAATGAAGAAATTTAGCGTCTAAGGGATCATAATAAAAAATTACTTGAGAAGGTCAAGAAGTCCAAAGATATAAGAAAAAAATTAGAAGAAGAAAATGAATGTCTCGAGAAGAAATTCAATAGGAATCTATCAGAAAAGGAAGAAGAAAATTTGCACTTAAAAGCCCTGAATCAAATGTTATCAGAACAAATCAAAAGTATAAAAGATAACGAGAAGAATACTAAGAACAAAGTCAACTATTCAGAAAACAACGAACTTTTACGTCTAAGGAATCATAACCAAAACCTCCTTATGCAAATAAAGAAGCTTAAAAGTGACAAGTCACTAAATGACAAGTTAGAACAACTTACTCAAGAAGTATTTAAGTTTCCAGTTGTAACAGTCTAAGTAGAAGACAAAATAACAAATACCGATCAAGTCAATATCACAACTCAAGAAGATGAGAGACCAATAGAAGTTAAAACATATTCAAATGTTGCAGTTCAAACAATTGAAATTACAAGTGATGATTCACTGTGAGGAACCCGCTATAATTCCTGCCACCGCTGCATGTTGACGTCACAGTCGTCCATCCCCACAACCACCACAACAAGCCGGCAATAGCCGTTTACCCAACCACAGCTCGAGTAGCCTGCAACCATCGTTGTCCAGTTGAAACTTCTTTGTCGCCTTTGTGTCGTCGTTTGAACCCAGTTGCCCCGGATTTATCTGTTGTGACCAAAATCAATGCTTGCTCTCTGACATAGGCCGATCCACGGTCGCAATCAACTAATCTCCTCGCGTCATTCACTCTATTGTCCGATTTTGGTTTTTTCTTGCCGACCGCATCCCCCTTTTTCCATCTTCTACACTGATAAACATTGCGTCCTTCGCCCCCTACAACATCACCATCCATTCATCTCTTTGTTCTCGTCGCCTACCACACAATATCCCGTAGAGCCTTTTACGCAAGTCGTTACGTTGTGCACATATTTTACCTAAGTCGAGCCATCATATGACCCAACACATACATACAATCCACACTACTGTCTATTCAAATCCATTCCATTTTGTCAATGATATTAGGAAGGTTATATTAAGGAAGTGGATATTAATATGAATTAAAAGAGTGATTTTATATATGTGTTTTATCAAAATAAGGGGCGTTGATATACAAAGAAAAAGGTTTCACATCATTTACAAAGAGAAATTAGTAAGGGGGATATTACCAATCACTTACCTTATCCTACACAAGTTAATATAAGGTTTACTTGACTCATTTTTATTATAAAAATAAAAAAGGACTCTATTAAGTATAACGAGTATTAAGTATAAAAAGTATATTTGGAAATCTACAAAAAAAAGGGAAAATTAAATTAAAAGGAAATTATTTATCCGCGATGGGGGTGTACTTCACGATGGCCACTTGGCAGTTGAATCGCCACAGGAGCCCATCCAGCCTCCACGTGCGCCTTTACCTCACCATGACAAACCGGACCAGCTCTAAATGCCCGCGAGTGGAAACCATGCTCGCATGCTTAGTCGATAAATATAGGACCTGCAGTGGTGGTTCCTTCAGTTTGTTGTTTCGGGAGATGAATTTGGGTTGTGTGTAGAACAGTGGAGTTGAGCCCCAGGATGCCTCGTCGGGGTCAAGACCTTGGGTGAGAAGAGAGGCAATCGCCTGGGGTTGGTGTGATACTGAGGTCCACGATTGTCCATGGGACCCTGGAACACGAATCGCTAGGGTGCCTTTTCGCCTTCCCACCTGCAATTTCCACTCAAGGGATGAAAAGTCTATGGAGGCGTTGGAGCTTGTGTATGTTGTTCGGGGTAAGGTCTTTCCCATATACTTCTATTTTCGTTCTCAGAATTGGGCTACCCAGCTAACTTATAATTGGGCTCGCCTTGGTTTAGGGTCCTTCTAGTCCATGATTTTACTGCAAATGGAGGGTGGGGGTTGTCCTGGGATGTAACATGCTTCCCTAGGGGCCTGAAGGCTAGCCTCAACAGAAGGTGAAAAGTCAGTATGTGGGATCTATGACGCCCAGGGGCAAGCGCCTTTTCATTTGCAAGTCCAGGGGGTGGAGGAAGGTACCCTGGGACTAGTTCTACATGGACTTTATATGTGTTTACGTGCATTGAATTGGGTTGTTGTTTTACACTCCTCAAAGGTTGCTTTTCTGCAGGTTTGGCTATTGTGTTTCTTACAGGTTTTGTGAATTGATATCTCATGCCTTCCCTCTCCTTTGGCAATTTCATCTCGTCTATCTCAGTGTACCTTGTCAAACGAGACGAGCCTGCCGTGGGGGGGAGGGGGGCGGAACCACCTTCGTGTCGGGAAGCTTGAATCGGGCATCAATTCACCCTCAGACACTTCTAATAGCTGAGAGACAGAAGAGGTTGTTGCCATCTCTCCAACTCGCTCCCTAGGCCATGTGGTAGCCCCTGCCACACTAGAGTCCATTGTTGAACATCTATGAAATGTCTAGTTGAACATGGATATTATCTGGGAACATCGATATGATGACTACAGTGAGTTGGTGTTGTACATCAACGACATCTAGTACCGCCAAAACAAAATACTGGAACAGTTGGACAGCCTTCGAAACCAACATTGCCGCACCAATGAATACCTCCGCAGCCTAGAAGCGAGGGTGGAGCACATTGATTTTCATATGCACGAACATGTCGGCTATTTCACAGCTCCTCCTGTAATACCCCCCAACCCCACCCCCCCTTAATATATTGCCCTCACTTTTGGTTAACTTTATGTTTTCTTTAAGCATGGTAAGGCTAATTAATGTCCCAATCTCAACAAGTCTGGTCGGAATAAGAGAAAGGGACCTGTTGAGATGAATTTTGTACTCAATGTTTTTCTGAAAAATCTAATGAAAGTGATTTGATTGAAAAAAAAGGAAGTTATTTAAAAAAATTATATATAAAAGGGTTATCTTAAAAAATTATATATAAGAGGGTTATCTTTCAAAACCCAAATCTCATCTCAAAAAAGACAATATGGAGTCAAAAACGAATTATAATCAACAAATGAAAGAAGGAAAGATGAGTCCTATAGCCTAATCAACATTTTGGACTAAATGTCCATTTTGCCTAAACAAAATTGGATATACATATATCCAAAAAAATTACAAATTAACTTGTCCAACGTGTGGAGGATTATTTAGTACCAAAGAACATCAAGGTAATACACGGACACAAATAAAAAGATTAGAGAATGAATTCGCAGAACTTGAACAAAAAAACAATGCATCGAAAAAGAAATATAAAGATCTCGAAGACATGTTTTACAATAAGTCAAAAGAAAAGGACGAGGAAATTTTGTGCCTAAGGGACCATAATCAAAAATTACTTGAATAGATCAAGAAGTCCAAGGTTAAGAAGCAAAAATTAAAGCAAGAAAATGACAGTTCTATGAAGAAATTCAACGAGAATCTATCGAAGAAGGAAGAAGAAAATTTGTTTTCAAAAGACCTGAATCAAAGGTTATTGGAACAAATCAAAAATATAATAAAAAGGAAGAATACTAAGGACAAAGTCAACGACTCAGAAAATGACGAGTTTTTACATCCAACGAATCATAACCAAAACCTCCTTATGCAAATAAAGAAGATTAAAAGTGACAAGAAGTCACTAAATGACAAATTAGAACAACTTCAAGAAGAAGTATTTAAGTCTCAAGTCGTTTCGGTCCAAGTTTAAGATAAAGGAATAAACACTGATTGAGTCAATATCACAACTCAAGAAGAAGAGGAACCTATAAAAGTTAATACCAATTCAGATATTGCAGTTCAAACAATGGAAATTCCAAGTGATGATTTAGTAACCAACTCAACAACAATAGTGCCTGAAGTAAATCGGGAAATCACCACAAACAAATTAGGGCAACATCAAACTGCAAGAGCTCCTTATTGACATCTAAATCACAAGAGAAGACGACTAAGTCAATCTACAAATTTGAACCATTCAAAACAAAAGCAATAGATTTATGTTCCAAGGAATACTGCAGTTTGCAGAATCCAATCCTATGATAACAATTCACTACAAATTTCCAATCATCAGAAGATTCCACGGAAGTTTAGTTTAGGATGGTCTGATCCCTTCTCAGTGTGACAGTTTTGTTTATCACTTAGAGAATCATATCGTCTTGTATCAACGAAGATGAAAGTTATGAGACAAGAAGATATTTGAAACAGGAAAAGAGATCAAGCCCTTTCATCAGTAAGCTTTGAGGACAAAGTTTTTTTAAGAAAAAGGCAATGTTACGAATATAATTCAGATAAAAATGATAAATGTAAATATAATATAATAATAATAAATAATAATTAATTAACTAATAGTTAGTTAGTTAGTAACGAAGAGGCATGTCTTAGAGACATGACCATTTATGAAAGGGCAACTACCTAGGTATATAAGCAGGCCCTCATTGTAATCATTACACACATATTTTATACATTCAACAATTCTTATATACAATTACTACTTGTCCCACAATGAATACTTACATATTTCAACACTTTTGAATTATTCCGATGCATATACGAACTGTGTTCGTTACATTCATATCAAAATATTCCTCTAAGTATACGAACTTTGTTTGTTATAGTACCCCCAAATCCACCACTAAAAAAGTCTCCAAGCTACATTGTGGGATTATCTCCAAAAACCCAATCCTTCCAACCCTTGGCCCTTTGAACTCTTCCCGCTCCTAAGTTTCTACAGGTTCTGCCAAGAAAACCCCAGGCATTGCCAAAAATAAGTGAATTCGACCCACAAGCATGGTCCAAAACTCCAGCCTAATAAAATGTCACCAAAACTTTAGCTCCAACATAGTAAATCCACCTTCAATTTCCCAGCGCACCCAAATCGCTATAACTAGCCCAGATTTTGTTACTTGAAATGCCTCTGCACCCTGGTAATATGCACCACTGAAAATTATGTTGCAAATATGACTTTATGGAAGCCCTGGAGTGGACTCTCCAAATTCCCAACTAGGGAGACACTCATAGTTCTTTGAAACTGAGGTGGAATTTCGCTTGAAATTCCTGTGCTCAACAACACTTCATCCCTTACACTGAACAACTCCAAGAGAAGTCGAATTCTAAAATGTAATGATCAAAAGATGATCGAAAATGCCTTTGCTTTACCTTTTGTACTTATATCCATGTGTATTGCCTTGGTGGCCCCCAATTTCCACTAATTTGCACTCCTTCCCTCAAGGGGTGCATATTGCCTCCCTTTATTGAGCATGGGACCCATTCACCCACTTTTCTTAAATCAAAAATACTAAAAATTGCCTCCAACACCAACAATGCAAAACGTACTATACTTGACAAAATTTATGGAATTGGGAATATCACACATTCAAAGTCTTCTAGATTGCTCTGATAGCATGTTAAATTTACGATACCGACCGAATTTATTTTCTCACAGCAATTGAATTTATCCCTGCCAATTTATTTATTTACCCAAATAATTGTTGAATCACCAAAAAATAAAATGACAGTTACTTTTAACTTCTAGAATTAAATATATACAACATAAATAAACCAAAGATATCAATCAGACATTGCAAAACAAAAATCACCCACAACAATTCTTCGTCATTTCATTATCTGGAAAATCTAGGTTTTTGGACCCACAAAGATATAACGAAAAATAAAAAACCCCAAAAACCTATAACACGACTCCCCCCGACTGAATTCGGCCCAAGGTAGCTTAGCATAAAGGAAATTATACTCCAAATGAAATCACCCTGGAGAACATGGACTAGCCACTTTGCTAGCAACTCGACCTTCGCCTCTCTTGCGTGCCACAAATGCGCACTAGGGAAAACACAGCCCTCTAGCAACTCAGCCCCCTCTAGATAAATTCAATCTCCCTCCAGCAACTTTGCCCTACAATCTCCTCCTACTCAGCCCTGCTAGATTCGCATAAACCCACTCGCATTTCTCCTTCTCTGTGAACTGGTCCACTGAGCCAATCGCACTTACAGAACATTGCTCGCTATCTGTGACGACTCGCTCACTCAACATGTGCTCTTCGTGTACCTTCACCTCCTTGCTAGACTTCCTTTCTAATCTTCATTGAGTCCAAATCCCTAAGCCCAATCTCCCTTTTGGAACTATCTTGGAGATCAACGGTTGAGATTTTTTCTAAGTAACTTAAATAATTAAATTATCCATCCTTGGAAAATAACTCAATAGTTCACAATAATTAATTTACTTTGATTATCGTACTTTTCCTAAGTTAGACTTAGCAAAGGAGACATAAATCACTATAAGAGGCAAATAATGTCTTCACATTCTAAGACACCAAGCCTATGTAGAAAACATTATGAAGCTATCACTCACATCAACAGTAGAGGGAAGTGGTAGCATTGAGTTTTAGATGGACTCAAGAGGCAACATGGAGGTGAATCAAATGTTGTTTGCATCGTGTTTGAAGAAGAATCTCCAATCAGTTTCAGACATGGAAGATAGAGGACTTAAGGTTAGCTTCATGGGAGGTGAGGTGGTTGTTGGGCCAAAAGGCACTAATCCCAGCAAGAGGCAAGTAATTGGAAGAAGGGACTGTTGAAGAATCTAGGGCAAAGTAGTGTAGTGAGAATCTTCATTACTTTTTCTTGTTAGCTTATTCTTCTTCTTCTTCTTCTTCTTCTTCGTGCATATGTGTGTACTTCATCAAACTGCTACCAAAACATAAAACAAGAACACAAGACGTTGGGTCTTTGCCAAGGCTAAAACCTCTCCACACTTGAGAGGAAAACCCTTTAGTGAATTTCTCTTATTGAAGCTTCTTTTGATCAATGCCAAACCCTAAACCCTGACAATGAGATCCTCCAAGCACAAGTCAAGTCTCCACTCCTTTCTGCAACATATACCTTGGCACTTCGTCCTCCTACTTTTAACACTTCTTTCTTCTTTTAACTTGTAAGTAAACCTTGTTGCACTTGCTCTAGAGAACAAGCCTTTGATGAGAACCCTTCCAAATGATGATTCCTTCACCTTCTTAACCAAATGAGCTTCTTCTTCAAAGTCTAGGTGCAGACTGGATGTGACTGTCCAGCAGCCCCAAATTCTCATACATGTGACTGTTTATTTGTTGTTGTAGCCTCTTTCCTTCCTCGCTTGAGTGCCCTTCCTCTTCGCTTGAAGGTCTTTCTTCTACGCTAGAGTAGTAGGCCTTGTAGGCCTAGCTTTAGCCCCAAACAAAGGTAGATAAGTGACTGTGGTTTACTATTGTCCTAGACACAGGGACAGCTCTCAGATTTCTGCACATGTGACTGTAGCAACCCTTGGAACAACCTTCAAGACTTCGGTGGTGTACCCTTGCTCTTCGTTGTTTTTGGAGACCTTCTTACTTTGTCTTACTTGCTTTCTCCTTCGCTGATATCAGAGCTCTTGTTGTACGTTGTATGAGTGGACAACCTCTATAAATAGAGGTTTGTCCCTCCTCTTTAGGTCGACTTGACTGTCTCTTAGGCCCACTTGTCTAGCTGCTTGTAGGCCGACTTGTAAAGTGGACTTCAGATGGTTCTTTGGTGGAGTTGTGAGCTTGAATGAGCTTCTTGATGGTGCCATTGCTAGGAGGAGACTTGTGACTTTTGCTTGGAGGTGTTCTCTTGACCATAATACATATACATACAAGGTATAACCTGCCCCTTAAGGTCTTCAACTTATTCTTTTGACTATTTGACTCACCTATAGTACTTTAAGTAGTGCTAGACCTATTTCAATGAGCAAGAAACTCATTGACATATATTATAAAAATAAAATATTTTTTCTTGATTAAATACAAATATCAAAAGTCCATTTATGAAGACCGATCCTAGTTACATTTCCTTCAACAGGGACAATAATATCTATTTGTTGAGAAGACAATCAATGAAGGTTCTCGTACATGACAGTGATAGCCACAGCGACCTTTAGCACGGGAAAATGAGACATATACACTACAAGGATCTTCCTATGTTACAGAGAATGGTTACAGGATTTTCAGAGATCGGGGTGAAGCAAGAGGGAGTGTGCAAGGGGTGTGCACATGGCAAGCAGGCCAACGTTGCATTTCCTCACAACGAGACCACGTCTGACGGTGTTTTGGACTTGGTGCATTCAAACATTTGTGGTCGTATCTCAGTGGAATCAATCATAGGGCCATTCTACCTAGCAACACTCACAGATGATTTTTCCAAAAAGACTTGGATCTACTTCCTGAAGACCAAGGGTGAGGTCTTCGATCGATTTCAGGAATTTAAAGCTCCTATGAAGAACCAAACCGAGAAGAAGATTAAGGTGTTGAGATCAAACAATGGAGGCGAGTATACCTCCAATCAATTCCAAGATTTTTGCAAGGCAACGGGGATCAAAAAGGAGCTCACAATACCTTATAGCCCTTAGCAGAATCGAGTTGCCGAGAAGAAACATAGGACCATAATGGAGGTGGTGAGGGCTATGATTTATGACCAAGAATAGCCTATGTTTTTGTCGGCAAAGGCCCGCAATACAGTTGTATATCTACAAAATAGTAGTCCTCACAAATTGTTGGAGAATATGACTCCTAAGAGATGTTCAAAAAAGTGAAGCTAGAGGTAAGTCATCTACGTATCTTTTGGTAGTCCAGTTTATGTTCACACTCTTATGGAGAAAAGGACTAAGTTGGAGCCCTTGTTAGAAAGGGGCATATTTGTGGGCGACAATGAGGTCTCAAAGGCCTACCGAGTCTACATTCCAAAACAAAGGAGAGTTATCATCAGTCGAGATGTCATATTTGATGACGGCATGACCTTTAGGATGTCTCATGATACGGAACCAGCAGGGATAGACGACCGGATAGACGACCACCAACAAGAGGTTCCTAAGGTTGAGCATGGACTAGCAACACCAGCAGCCGAGACATAGCATCTAGGTATAGAGGACGAGTGAGATGTTCCTTCAAGCTCTGCCAAGAGCATCTCAAGATGGGTCGAGCAGAACTTGAGGGATGCTAAGGAACATGTTGACACTCTTAGCAACACCTTAAAACAAAGTCGACAACTAACGAGATTTTCCAATTATATTGCCTTGTCGAGCAACATCAATGAGTCCAAGCCTTCTATTTTTGAGGAGGTTGCAAATGTGCAGGTCTGGAGGGATGCCATGGTGGAGGAGTATAGCTCCATCATAAGGAATAATGTGTGGAACATAGTGGTAAGGTCGGAGGGAAAACTAGTGGTCACTTCTCGACAGATATATAAGAGGTGGAGGATACATCAAATGGATGTGAAGATTGCCTTCCTCAATGGAGTGATTGAGGTGCATGGGAGAGAGTCTCATGTGTGCAGGTTCAAGAAGGTTACTTATGTGTTGAACCAGTGTCCAAGCGCATGGTATGCCAAGATCGATGGATATCTTCCTAGTTTGGGTTTCACCAAGACTGAAGTGGACTCTAACTTTGATCCAAAGTTATGAAGGGAATGAAAAGACATATGCACTTGTCATTTTTATTAATAAATGGGAAGTGTTGAAACTGTATAAATGCAGCATGAAAACAAACTAGCTCGACCAGTGTACATAGCTTATCTCTGAGAAGAGATGTGATGGCTATGCACCTTTGTCAGGTTGTCTTACAATGAGGCCCCGAAGCATTTTTATCATAAAGAAGCAATGAGAAAACCCTAAACATCTAAAACCTATTGAAAAATTCAGTAGCTATGGTCAGTATTTTCATTGGCAATTAATGGAAAAATTTGTATTTTTAACTTTGACCAAGTCATCCTAAAGTAGATTAAGTTGGCCCCACATATGTGAAAAGTCACCTCTCATGATACATATAAATAGAGGCTTGTTGAAGCTCAGTTGGCATCTCATCTCAACAACAAATCTGATCTGAAATAGCAAGAAGGAGTTCAGACGTGCAAAGGAGTTAAAGGAGGTTTTTTATCTACGTTGACCAGCATATATTCTTTTTGTTGAATTGAGGCTTTTGTGATCCATATCAAGTTCACGAGAGATTTTTTGGCGTAAATCACATGATATTTCATTTGTCGACGCGTTTTAAACCAACCACTGTGGTTCATCGCCAGCACAAGTTGAAGAATCAGATCAAGCTTTTCATGTTAAATAGTTAGAGCAGAACCTCCAATGGCTATAATTCATGACCAGACAACGGATATATTGATCAACGGCTAAATTTGACTGGGGATCAGTTAGTTGGACCAGGGGCATAAAAATAAGTTAATTAATAAATTAAATTGTAAGTTAGTTATATTAAGTTAGAGGGACATATGACTTCACCTTTTAATTATAATATATAATATATATATATATATATATATATATAATAATATATATATATAAAGTAGATTTAAAATGGTTATTGTTAAAGTTAGTATAAAAAGTATTACTATTAATAAATATAGAATAACAAGAGTAGAAGAAAAAAATTTAAATTTCAAATAAAATTAATTGTTATCTAATTGTAATTAAACCATCCAGATTTAATTAATGTTATATGAATATACTTAAGGTTTTAAGACTTTATAAAATTTCATTTATAAACTTAAGTATATTCATAAACCAATTAATTAAATCTGGATGGTTTAATTTAACAATTAGATAACAATTAATTAATAGAAAATAAAAATATATTCTTCAAATCTTGAACTACCAATATTTATATTTTTATATATTATTAAATAGTTAATACCTTTTATAACTAACTAATTAAAAAAACCTTTAAAAATCTCTTAATTATATATAATATTATATAAGGTGAAGTCATATGTCCCTCTAACTTAATATAACTAACTTCAAATTTAATTTATTAAATTAACTTATTTTTATGCCCCTAGTCCAACTAACTAATCCCCAATCAAATTTAGTCGTTGATCAATATAGTCGTTGCCTGGTCATGAATTATAGTCGTTGGAGGTTCTACTCTGACTATTTAACATGCAAAGCTTGATCTGATTCTCCAACTTGTCCTGACGATGAACCACAATGGCTGGTTCGAAACACATCGACAAATGAAATATATTCTTTTGTTTGATTTTCGATAACCTGGGCTAGTTTGCATATGGTTTGACCAAACTTTTGACTGTTGGAAGAGGTCGAAGATTGCAGAGATATGTTGACTTTATTTGGTTGAGGTTTTGTCCTTCTGGCTAGTTGACTTGCGTTGGTTGCATGCTTTGACTGACGCTTTGATCGAACGTTTGACTAGTTTGTTGACTGGATTTTCAAAGGCAATTTCGGGTCTGAATATTGACCCCACTATTCAACTACCCCAAGTCGAAATTCAGTGCCTCTGTGCAAAATTTAACTTTGACCAACATTGACCAGAATCCAGATTCTTTCTCCTTTGACAGGTTTGAATTGGATATTGTTGAGGTCATATTTTGGAATCTTGTTGAAATATTTTGATGGACTATTGATGAACATAATTTCTCTCTCATAAGGAAAGATTGGTTGAGTTTTCCTCTAATGGGTTTTCCCCTGGTTGTGAGCCTAATTTTTGGTGTCTCTTGTTTATTGTTCACGATGATCTATACTGCTCATTGTAGAAAGTGAATGGTTGAAGTTTTTCATGTGTAATTGCTTAATGATTTGAATGCTATAAGAAGTCAAATTGTATCATTGTAAGTAGTTATCAATTTTGAAAAACTATACTAGTCTTGAACGCACTAGAGAGATTTGGTGAAGGGAAAGAGTTGTGAGAACACCTTGAAGAAGCATTGGGAGCATCTCAAAGAGTTTGTGTTTCTTCATCTTTTGATTCTAGTTGGTCATCTTCACTATTTTCATCATGAATTCCGTCATGAACGCAAAAAACAAGCTTGAAGGAGCTACTAATTATAGGGCATGAAAGGCTAGGATTGACCTAGTACTTGCGAGGAACAAGGTTTTGGGAATTGTTACAGGAAAAGTTACTAAACCAACTGACCAAGCAGGGAAAGACAAATTTCAGGAAGATGACATCTTAGCAAGAAGTGTCATTATAAAGTTTGTTAGGGATCATTTAAATTCCCTATATTGTTGATCATCACACTTCCAGGGGATGATTTCATCATTGGATTATGTACTATCAACAACATCAATCAATCTATAAGCTTGAGAGGTGAACTTCGCAATACCAAATGACAAAGAATGATACAGTGGCATCTTATTTTGTAACAATATCTCAAATAAGAGATTAGCTCAAGGCCGTTGGTGAAAAAGTATCTAACAAAGAATTGGTAGTTGTGGCTTTGGGTGGTTTTCTTAGATCTTGGGATCCTTTTGCAGCAAGCATTAGTGCAAGAAAAAATGCACCTTCATTTGATAAGTCGTGGGTTGCTTGCACTCAAGAAGAGTTAAGACTTCATTCAAGAGCCCCGATTGAAGATCCAAATTAAGAAATTTTTCCAACTCATTCTAAGATTTAGAATAGAAGACCAAATTTTGGAAAACTTCAAAGGAGTTCTGGTAGAAGACCTAATTCAAGATCTGCTCCAAGAGGAGAACCTACATCACATACAGGACCTCCTCCTCCCTCTCAAGATAGAAGAGATAAAAGCAATAGAAGAGATCTAATCAATATTCAATGTTTTCGTTGTCAAGCATATGGTCACTATCAAGATCATTGTCCTCAAGGAAATCAAAGGGATGACTATCAAAGGAATGGAGATCGAAAGAGAGAGAAGGGAAACATCATGCCTTTGTTGCTAACCTTGATGAATCCTCTCATAAGAGGAGGCCTAGAAAGAATGATTTAGATGATGAATACTCATTTTATTCTTCTTTATGATGAAATATGGTTGGTGGACAATGGTGCCTCTAGGCACATGACTGGAAAATGTGACCATCTCTCTAAATTCGTTGAAAAGAAGATTGCTCAAAGGGTTGAACTTGGAGATAATGGCTTATACGAAGTCAAAGGGATTGGATCATCTTCCTTCCAACTGGATTCAATAGGTAATGTATCCATTAGCAATATTTTATGTTTGAAGAAGAATTTCTTGTCCCTCTCATCTCTTGAAGACAAAAGATATAGAATTGCTTTAGTTGATGGACAAGTTCTAGTATGGAAGAAGGATGCTTTTTTTGAATCTGCCAAGATCATTGGTGTGTGAATCGAAGGCCTATATCGTCTCCTTGGTCATTCAATTCAAGCTTTGCTACATAACACCACTGGTCTCTCTGAGCTATAGCATAGAACATACACTCATATTCACTATAAAGCATTGACTAGAAGGAAATATTTTGTTAAAGTTGTTGAGAAATGCTACAATAGAGGTAATTTCTCTTAGACTTGATAACTGCTTGTGATGTTATTTTACCGTTATTGATTATTAGCTTCTTCTTCTCTTATTATTTTGTTGTTCTTATCATCAAATAGCTACCAAAACATGAAGATCAATAGTACACAAGGACACAAGATGTAGCATGCTAGCCAGGGCCAAAACCTCTCCTGTTGAGAGGAAAAGCCACAAAAATCTCTTCTTCTTACAGATTCTTCAAATGACAAATTCCAAGACCTCTAGGCCAAGACCAAGTCAAACCTCCTAGAGGAAGTGCTTCCTCTTACCAAGTCAAATCTCTTCCAATTGCAAAATTTCAACCCCCAGCTTCAAATTTTCAGCCCTCACTACAAGTCTGAAATTTTCAGGCCTTGCAACAACTGCAACTTTCGCCCGTGTGGTAGAATTTAGGGCTTTTAAGGCTTCCTCCTTCCTTCACTTGGACTACTTCTTCTAGGATTTGTAGGTGACCAAATTGACTTATCTTCTTACAACTTTGACATTTTCTTTGCAACTTGAAAACTTCAGCCTTGATGTTGCACAAACCTTAGCTTTCCTTCACACGTGTGAGAGAGAGTGTGCAAAATCCCAAAAATTCGTCTTTCTTCTTCCTTCTAGTCCTTTGCTTGCTTTCTTCTTCTTGTCGTTCATTTGATTGATGAGTGAATAAGTGAGAAATGGTCTCTTATTTATAGCCCTTCCAAGAGTTTGAATTGCCCTAATTAGGTCAACTTCTCCATTGCCAAGCCGACTTGGTCTTGGAGGGGTATTTTGACACTTTTTACTAAAAAATAATTCTTTTGACATGTTACAAGACGCCCAATGGGGTCTTTTACATATGACAATGACTCTTTGACTTCTTGACTCAATGAAAAAACCTAGAAGCACTCAATGGGTGCTTTTACCTAAAACAAATTGACCTTGAGCATGAAACCCGTGCTACAAAAAATAATAATAGTAATTTTTCTTTTCATTTTACAATATACAGGAATCAAAAGTACAAATGAAGACCTAACCTAGTTACATATTTCAACACTCCCTCTTAACTAGGGAGGTATTCATAATGGTACAAGGGCATTCTCATACTAAAGAGATCTCATAAGAAGGGTCGGATTGGTAAGCCATCTCATACGCTATCTTTTCAGCTTATTCATTGCATCTCATCATACCAACCAACATTGTCATATAGCAAGATCAGAGCACAATGTTGGGGAGACAATGACTTATAGACACCATCATCATTGCCTCTCAAGGCACATATCCCATCTGGATGTTCACAAGGTATGTCATTTTCAGACCATTCCTATCTTGAATTAACACATACTCAAGGAATTTCTTCTTCGACTACTCTTACCTATTGGATGCCCTACCTCATCCTCAAAGAGTATCGAAAATCAAATGCTTACCCAATCCTCCATTCTTTCTTCACAATGTGAAGACAAGAAAGATGTGTCTATCTCTCCCTCTCAACTAGAGAGGAGATATCAACCAATGCAAGCTTGTTTCTCAAATACAAAATCTTCTTATTAGGAAGAGATTTCGTCAAAATATCAACTACCTACTCATCGGTGGAGATATACTATAGTTGCA
>APFE031107666.1:35588-72668 GCA_000404065.3 Pinus taeda
TCAAGAAGGTTACTTATGTGTTGAACCAGTGTCCAAGCGCATGGTATGCCAAGATCGATGGATATCTTCCTAGTTTGGGTTTCACCAAGACTGAAGTGGACTCTAACTTTGATCCAAAGTTATGAAGGGAATGAAAAGACATATGCACTTGTCATTTTTATTAATAAATGGGAAGTGTTGAAACTGTATAAATGCAGCATGAAAACAAACTAGCTCGACCAGTGTACATAGCTTATCTCTGAGAAGAGATGTGATGGCTATGCACCTTTGTCAGGTTGTCTTACAATGAGGCCCCGAAGCATTTTTATCATAAAGAAGCAATGAGAAAACCCTAAACATCTAAAACCTATTGAAAAATTCAGTAGCTATGGTCAGTATTTTCATTGGCAATTAATGGAAAAATTTGTATTTTTAACTTTGACCAAGTCATCCTAAAGTAGATTAAGTTGGCCCCACATATGTGAAAAGTCACCTCTCATGATACATATAAATAGAGGCTTGTTGAAGCTCAGTTGGCATCTCATCTCAACAACAAATCTGATCTGAAATAGCAAGAAGGAGTTCAGACGTGCAAAGGAGTTAAAGGAGGTTTTTTATCTACGTTGACCAGCATATATTCTTTTTGTTGAATTGAGGCTTTTGTGATCCATATCAAGTTCACGAGAGATTTTTTGGCGTAAATCACATGATATTTCATTTGTCGACGCGTTTTAAACCAACCACTGTGGTTCATCGCCAGCACAAGTTGAAGAATCAGATCAAGCTTTTCATGTTAAATAGTTAGAGCAGAACCTCCAATGGCTATAATTCATGACCAGACAACGGATATATTGATCAACGGCTAAATTTGACTGGGGATCAGTTAGTTGGACCAGGGGCATAAAAATAAGTTAATTAATAAATTAAATTGTAAGTTAGTTATATTAAGTTAGAGGGACATATGACTTCACCTTTTTTTAATATAATATATTATTATATATATATATAATAATAAAGTAGATTTTAAATGGTTATTAAGTTAAAAGTTAGTTATATAAGGTATTAACTATTTATTAAATCTATAAAAATATAAATATTAGAATAAGTCAAGAGTTAGAAAGAATAAGATTATAATATTTTAAATATTCATATTAAAATTAATTGTTATAATGGTTAATTAACCATCCAGATTTAATGAATGTTTATATAATATACTTAAAGGTTTTAACGACTTTAATAAAATTCAATATAAACCTTAAGTATTCATATAAACTATGAAATTAAATCTGGATGGTTTAATTTAACAATTAGATAAAATTAATTTAATATAAAATTTAATATATACTTTCTAACTCTTGACTTTTTAATATTTATTTTTAATATTATAAATAATACCTTTTATAACTAACTATAATAAATACATTTAAAAATATACTTATATCTATATATAATAAATAAATATATAATAATTATATATATATTAATATAAAAATAAATAATATATATATATACATATATATAATATATAAGGTGAAGTCATATGTCCCTCTAACTTAATATAACTAACTTCAAATTTAATTTATTAAATTAACTTATTTTTATGCCCCTAGTCCAACTAACTAATCCCCAATCAAATTTAGTCGTTGATCAATATAGTCGTTGCCTGGTCATGAATTATAGTCGTTGGAGGTTCTACTCTGACTATTTAACATGCAAAGCTTGATCTGATTCTCCAACTTGTCCTGACGATGAACCACAATGGCTGGTTCGAAACACATCGACAAATGAAATATATTCTTTTGTTTGATTTTCGATAACCTGGGCTAGTTTGCATATGGTTTGACCAAACTTTTGACTGTTGGAAGAGGTCGAAGATTGCAGAGATATGTTGACTTTATTTGGTTGAGGTTTTGTCCTTCTGGCTAGTTGACTTGCGTTGGTTGCATGCTTTGACTGACGCTTTGATCGAACGTTTGACTAGTTTGTTGACTGGATTTTCAAAGGCAATTTCGGGTCTGAATATTGACCCCACTATTCAACTACCCCAAGTCGAAATTCAGTGCCTCTGTGCAAAATTTAACTTTGACCAACATTGACCAGAATCCAGATTCTTTCTCCTTTGACAGGTTTGAATTGGATATTGTTGAGGTCATATTTTGGAATCTTGTTGAAATATTTTGATGGACTATTGATGAACATAATTTCTCTCTCATAAGGAAAGATTGGTTGAGTTTTCCTCTAATGGGTTTTCCCCTGGTTGTGAGCCTAATTTTTGGTGTCTCTTGTTTATTGTTCACGATGATCTATACTGCTCATTGTAGAAAGTGAATGGTTGAAGTTTTTCATGTGTAATTGCTTAATGATTTGAATGCTATAAGAAGTCAAATTGTATCATTGTAAGTAGTTATCAATTTTGAAAAACTATACTAGTCTTGAACGCACTAGAGAGATTTGGTGAAGGGAAAGAGTTGTGAGAACACCTTGAAGAAGCATTGGGAGCATCTCAAAGAGTTTGTGTTTCTTCATCTTTTGATTCTAGTTGGTCATCTTCACTATTTTCATCATGAATTCCGTCATGAACGCAAAAAACAAGCTTGAAGGAGCTACTAATTATAGGGCATGAAAGGCTAGGATTGACCTAGTACTTGCGAGGAACAAGGTTTTGGGAATTGTTACAGGAAAAGTTACTAAACCAACTGACCAAGCAGGGAAAGACAAATTTCAGGAAGATGACATCTTAGCAAGAAGTGTCATTATAAAGTTTGTTAGGGATCATTTAAATTCCCTATATTGTTGATCATCACACTTCCAGGGGATGATTTCATCATTGGATTATGTACTATCAACAACATCAATCAATCTATAAGCTTGAGAGGTGAACTTCGCAATACCAAATGACAAAGAATGATACAGTGGCATCTTATTTTGTAACAATATCTCAAATAAGAGATTAGCTCAAGGCCGTTGGTGAAAAAGTATCTAACAAAGAATTGGTAGTTGTGGCTTTGGGTGGTTTTCTTAGATCTTGGGATCCTTTTGCAGCAAGCATTAGTGCAAGAAAAAATGCACCTTCATTTGATAAGTCGTGGGTTGCTTGCACTCAAGAAGAGTTAAGACTTCATTCAAGAGCCCCGATTGAAGATCCAAATTAAGAAATTTTTCCAACTCATTCTAAGATTTAGAATAGAAGACCAAATTTTGGAAAACTTCAAAGGAGTTCTGGTAGAAGACCTAATTCAAGATCTGCTCCAAGAGGAGAACCTACATCACATACAGGACCTCCTCCTCCCTCTCAAGATAGAAGAGATAAAAGCAATAGAAGAGATCTAATCAATATTCAATGTTTTCGTTGTCAAGCATATGGTCACTATCAAGATCATTGTCCTCAAGGAAATCAAAGGGATGACTATCAAAGGAATGGAGATCGAAAGAGAGAGAAGGGAAACATCATGCCTTTGTTGCTAACCTTGATGAATCCTCTCATAAGAGGAGGCCTAGAAAGAATGATTTAGATGATGAATACTCATTTTATTCTTCTTTATGATGAAATATGGTTGGTGGACAATGGTGCCTCTAGGCACATGACTGGAAAATGTGACCATCTCTCTAAATTCGTTGAAAAGAAGATTGCTCAAAGGGTTGAACTTGGAGATAATGGCTTATACGAAGTCAAAGGGATTGGATCATCTTCCTTCCAACTGGATTCAATAGGTAATGTATCCATTAGCAATATTTTATGTTTGAAGAAGAATTTCTTGTCCCTCTCATCTCTTGAAGACAAAAGATATAGAATTGCTTTAGTTGATGGACAAGTTCTAGTATGGAAGAAGGATGCTTTTTTTGAATCTGCCAAGATCATTGGTGTGTGAATCGAAGGCCTATATCGTCTCCTTGGTCATTCAATTCAAGCTTTGCTACATAACACCACTGGTCTCTCTGAGCTATAGCATAGAACATACACTCATATTCACTATAAAGCATTGACTAGAAGGAAATATTTTGTTAAAGTTGTTGAGAAATGCTACAATAGAGGTAATTTCTCTTAGACTTGATAACTGCTTGTGATGTTATTTTACCGTTATTGATTATTAGCTTCTTCTTCTCTTATTATTTTGTTGTTCTTATCATCAAATAGCTACCAAAACATGAAGATCAATAGTACACAAGGACACAAGATGTAGCATGCTAGCCAGGGCCAAAACCTCTCCTGTTGAGAGGAAAAGCCACAAAAATCTCTTCTTCTTACAGATTCTTCAAATGACAAATTCCAAGACCTCTAGGCCAAGACCAAGTCAAACCTCCTAGAGGAAGTGCTTCCTCTTACCAAGTCAAATCTCTTCCAATTGCAAAATTTCAACCCCCAGCTTCAAATTTTCAGCCCTCACTACAAGTCTGAAATTTTCAGGCCTTGCAACAACTGCAACTTTCGCCCGTGTGGTAGAATTTAGGGCTTTTAAGGCTTCCTCCTTCCTTCACTTGGACTACTTCTTCTAGGATTTGTAGGTGACCAAATTGACTTATCTTCTTACAACTTTGACATTTTCTTTGCAACTTGAAAACTTCAGCCTTGATGTTGCACAAACCTTAGCTTTCCTTCACACGTGTGAGAGAGAGTGTGCAAAATCCCAAAAATTCGTCTTTCTTCTTCCTTCTAGTCCTTTGCTTGCTTTCTTCTTCTTGTCGTTCATTTGATTGATGAGTGAATAAGTGAGAAATGGTCTCTTATTTATAGCCCTTCCAAGAGTTTGAATTGCCCTAATTAGGTCAACTTCTCCATTGCCAAGCCGACTTGGTCTTGGAGGGGTATTTTGACACTTTTTACTAAAAAATAATTCTTTTGACATGTTACAAGACGCCCAATGGGGTCTTTTACATATGACAATGACTCTTTGACTTCTTGACTCAATGAAAAAACCTAGAAGCACTCAATGGGTGCTTTTACCTAAAACAAATTGACCTTGAGCATGAAACCCGTGCTACAAAAAATAATAATAGTAATTTTTCTTTTCATTTTACAATATACAGGAATCAAAAGTACAAATGAAGACCTAACCTAGTTACATATTTCAACACTCCCTCTTAACTAGGGAGGTATTCATAATGGTACAAGGGCATTCTCATACTAAAGAGATCTCATAAGAAGGGTCGGATTGGTAAGCCATCTCATACGCTATCTTTTCAGCTTATTCATTGCATCTCATCATACCAACCAACATTGTCATATAGCAAGATCAGAGCACAATGTTGGGGAGACAATGACTTATAGACACCATCATCATTGCCTCTCAAGGCACATATCCCATCTGGATGTTCACAAGGTATGTCATTTTCAGACCATTCCTATCTTGAATTAACACATACTCAAGGAATTTCTTCTTCGACTACTCTTACCTATTGGATGCCCTACCTCATCCTCAAAGAGTATCGAAAATCAAATGCTTACCCAATCCTCCATTCTTTCTTCACAATGTGAAGACAAGAAAGATGTGTCTATCTCTCCCTCTCAACTAGAGAGGAGATATCAACCAATGCAAGCTTGTTTCTCAAATACAAAATCTTCTTATTAGGAAGAGATTTCGTCAAAATATCAACTACCTACTCATCGGTGGAGATATACTATAGTTGCACCACCCCATCTTGGACCAATTTTTGTATGTAATGATTCTTGTTGTTGGTGTTGTCACAATGTATAATTGTAGGGTCCATCGGTCCTTCAAATAAATCAGATAACAATTTCCTTAACCAGACAGCTTCTCTACTAACTTTACATGATGCAATGCATTCAGCGTTTGCACTACTTGACGCAACCGATTCCCGCTTTCTACTCATCCATGAGTTCATAGAGGATCCCAAACTAAAGCATACTCTGGTAGTGCTTCTTCCAACTGACTCACTGCCTCCCCAATCTAAATCAATATATCCCATAAGTTGGATAGAATTCTTTCCATCATACTTCAAGCAGTAATGTATTGTCCCTCTCAGATATCTCAATATACACTTGGCTATTATCCAGTGGTCATGTCTAGGCAACATTTAACACTGACTGAGAATATTCACTGCAAAACAAATATTTGGACATGTATTCACAAGATACATCAGAGAGCCAACCAATTGTCTATAACTTGGATCCACAGGGCTTAATTCCGAACTTCCCAACCTCTTCAAATTTGTGACCATGGGGGTTGTCATCGGTTTTCTATCCATCATGCCAAACCTTTATAGTGTCTTAATTACATACTTTCCTTGACCTAGATATACTTCGTCGGGTTTTTGCCAAACTTCCAACCTAAAGTAATAGTGCATGAGCGCTAGATCCTTCATATCGAATTATGTTGCCAATTGTTTCGTGCATTCTTGTATACGCATTTCCACACCTGTTATGAGAAGGTCATCCACATATAGAGGAATGATTACTGGTTCACCCTTCACTACTTTGACATAGAGATTTGGATCTGCAAAACTCTTTGAAAAAACCATTCTTTGTAGATATGTATCCATTCTTGCATACCAAGCCCTTAGGGCTTGTTTGAGGCCATAAAGTGCCTTCTTTAACCTACAGACATGAGTTTCTCTATTGTGTACTTCAAATCCCAAGGGTTGTTCAATATATAATTCATCAATGGTGCCATTCGAGAAAGCTATATTCACATCCATTTGATGGATGTTCCATCCCATAGTTGCTACCAAGGAGACCAACGATCTTATAGTTACGTATCTCGTTGTACGTGCAAATGTTTCTTCATAATCGATGACTTCTTGCTGAGAGAAACCCCTAGCCAAAAGCCTTGCTTTGTACTTCTCAATGCTTCCATCTACTACATGCTTAATCTTCTAGAGCCATTTGGAAGTTACAACTGATTAGTCATTTGGCCTCTGAACGATTTCCCAAACTCCATTTTTCATTATAGATTGCTAATTTTCTTTCATGGCATCTTTCCATTCTTGATGTTTGACAGCTTCTTCAAAAGAGGATAGTTTTGCTTCAATCAATTTTGTTATATCGGCTGCATACCCTGAATATCTTTTAGGCTTTACATTCCCTAAATGTTCCTTTAGCTGCAACATGTCCTTCTGCTTCTTGAAGAGTTGACGTTAACCAAAGGGTCCCTTACGAGTTTCATGAATTATGACTCATTGCACAAGTTCACTGAGACCTTCTTCTTCATGATTAGACATGGTATCTTCATCTTCCCTTGGGCATGTTTCAAATAGAAGTAGTTCTTCATCATCAAAATCAATTGCAATGTTTTCATCAAAAATCACATCTCTACTTCAATTCAATGACCTCTCTTGATGTAGATCCTATATGCCTTTGACAAGGTACTATAGCCAACAAATATACCCTTTGTGCCTATAGGATCCAATTTCTTGCTTTTCTCTTTTGGAATGTGAATGTAGACAGGGAAGCCAAATATTTGAAGATGATGTACACTAGGTTTTCTTCTAGTGAACGCCTCTTCAGGAGTTATGTTGTCAAGCATTTTATGAGGACTTCGATTTTAAATATAGACTGTTATTTTGGATGCTTCACCCCACAAAAATTGAGCTAAGTCTTGATCATGTAGCATTTCCCTAATGTATTCTTCAATTGTATGATTCTTTCTTTCTGCTACTCCATTCCATTCTAGATTATATGGAACTATTAGCTCCCTCTTCATTCCAACCTCCCTATAGAAAGTTATGAGTTCTTTAGATGTGTATACCCCTCCATCATCAGATCCTAGCACTTTTATCTTCATTTTTGTAAGATTCTCCACTTCTGCTTTGAATTCTTGAAATTTGTCAAATACTTCATCCTTGGACTTAAGTAAATAAATCCAAGTCTTCCTTGAGTAGTTGTCAATGAAAGTCAAGTAGTATAGATAACCTCAAAGAGATTTTGTAACCATAGGACCACAAACGTCAGAGTGAATGAGATCCAAGATTTGCGTAGATCTTGAAGCACTACTTCCAAATGGTTTGTTAACATTTTTACTTAATGCACATCCCTTGCAAATTCCTCATGCTCTTCCTTTAGCTCAGAGATGCCATTTACCATAGTGTTTAAGGATTGTAACATTTTGTAATGAAGGTGTCCAAACAAGGTGAACTAGGGCTTAAGAGAGAGGTGTAAGTAATTTGTAGAGCTTTACCTCACGAATCACAGTGATTTTTGCATTATTGATGCTAGAACCCTTACTCCATACCATAACCTTTTCATTTACAAAAGCAATTATATCCCCTTTATCTTCTAAACAAGAAATAGAAAGTAATTTTTTCTTCAAATCTGGGACATATAGTATGCGGTTGAGATGTATGATTCCTCCATCTTCCCGTTGCAACCTGGTTGATCCAATTCCTTTGATTGCATAGTTCTTCTTATCTCCAAGCTTGACTGAATGAGAGGATATTCGTTTTGATAAAGTCTTGAGTTGTCCATTTTCGCCAATCATATGTCCAGAAGCTCCACTGTCAATTACCCATATGTTGTCATCTTCAAAACTACTTGTAAGTGTTGAGAATAATCCTTTGTTTTTTGTAGTGGAGGTCTTAATCATGTAATTTTTGATAGATAATAAGAGATCCCAAAATGCTTTGATGCCTTGCTTGAGATAGGATGTCATCTTGGAGCACTGCTTCTTCAAGGATGTAGTGATCTTCAACATGTCCCTTGTTAACCTTAGCTCCAATACCATGTTGAGATCACAATAGGGCTACAATAGAGGTGATTTCTCTTAGACTTGATCATTGTTTGTGAAGTTCTTTTACTTTTATTGATTATTAGCTTCTTCTTCTCTTATTATGTTGTTGTTCTTATCATCAAACAGCTACCAAAACATGAAGATCAATAGTACACAAGGGCACAAGATGTAGCCTGCTAGCCAGGGCCAAACCTCTCCCTTTGAGAGGAAAACCCACAAAAATTTCTTCTCTTCTTATAGATTCTTCAAATGACAAATTCCAAGACCTCTAGACCAAGACCAAGACCCTTCCAAGACCAAGTCAAGCCTTCTGGAGGACGTGTTGCTTCTTACCAAGTCAAATCTCTTCCAATTGCAGAACTTCAACACACAACTTCAGATTTTTGGCCCTCACTATACGTCTGAAATTTTTGGCCCCTACAAAACCTGCAACTTTCTCACATGTGGGAGAACTTAGGGCTTTTAAGGCTTCCTCCTTCCTTTGCTTGGGTTGCTTCTTCATCTAAGACTTGTAGAAGACCAAATTCACTTATCTTCTTCCAACCTTGACCTTTTCCTTGCAACTTGAAAACTCCAGCCTTGACGCTACAAAAACCCTAGCTTTCCTTTGCACGTGTGAGAGAGAGAGAGTGAAAAAACCAAAAGATTTGTCTTTCTTCTTCCTTCTAGTCCTTCGCTTGCTTTCTTCTTCTTGTCCTTTGCTTGATTGATGAGTGCATATGTGAGTGAATAAATGAGGTCAAATGGTCTCTTATTTATAGCCCTTCCAAGAGCTGGAATTGCCCTAATTAGGTCGAATTCTCCACTACCAAACCAACTTGGTCTTGGAAAGGTTTGTTAACACTTTTGACTCAAAAATAAATCTTTTGACATGTTACAAGATGCCCAACGGGGTCTTTTACATATGACAATGACTCTTTGACTTCTTGACTCAATGACAAAACCTAGAAGCACTCAATGGGTGCTTTCACCTAAAATAAATTAAGCTTGAGCATGAAATCCATGCTACAAAAAAGAAAAATAATTTTTTCTTTTCATTTAAAAAAATACAAGAATTGACAGTACATATGAAGATCGAACCTAGTTACATTTCAACAAAAGTGTGTCTGAAATCAAGGTTGATCATGATGGAGTTTCGAAGGGATGTGCCCTTGGGAAATATGTGTAAGTAAGATGTACTAGCAGTGATAGTAGATCTAAAGGCATCTTGGATCTTGTGCACTCTGATGTTTGTGGACCTATGTATAATAAGACCTTGGGTGGAAACTTGTATTATGTATGTTTCGTTGATGACTATTCTCGCAAAACATGGATTTATCTCTTAAAGACCAGGGATCAAAGTATTTGAAAAGTTCTAAGAATTCAAAGCACAAGTTGAAATTGCTACAAGAAAAAAGAATTAAAACTTTAATGCTTGATAATGGTGGAGAATATGTATCCAAGGAATTGATTGATTTCCACAGGGCTGTTGGAAGTAAGAGAGAGTTGATAGTTCCCTACTATCGTCAACAAAATGGAATTGTCGAAAGGCAGAACATGACTACTATGGAAGTTGCCAAGGCCATGCTTCACAGTGTTCCACGAGGACTCGTCGCCCCCCCCCCCAAGGGGTCTAGTTTCCTCGCTCCCCCGCGCTCTGGGGACTTGGGGACGAGTAGGGGTCGTTTTCCCATGCTCCCAAAAATGAGGAAACTCAGGGGGTCGTTTCCCTTTCCTGAAGGGGCGTTTCTGAAAAGGGGGACGAGGTTGATAATATGAGTAAGATTCCAACATCAAGTCATATCCTAATCTCACATATGTAGAGCACGTTTTGTTGCAGGATGAAGAAACGACTCAACCCCATCACTAATAAGTAATATAATTGTTAATATTTCTAGATACCAGAGTCTCCAAGGTATAAGTACACGCACCACCCTCATATTCTTTAAATAACATCACTCACATTCCTATATCGCTGGAAAACACCATATTTTGATCACTCCAAATATATATACATCAAAACCAGGATGTGCGTATTCGTTTTACAAAATGGTGTACAAAATTTTCATATAGAATGTATATACACATTGGAAGAAAGTGGTTGACTGAAGATGCTCCCTTCTCAGCATTATATTTGTATTTTTGATGACTTTATAGATACAACGATTTCTGTCGATGACTTAATATATGTGTCTAGTTTAGCAGAATTGTCGAGATCTTTGGAGATTTTGAAATGATATAATTATATTATTATGCAGCAGCTGTTCTTGAAAGTTTGAAGCAACGCCCGCTCAGATCGCATGGCCTTTAATCTCGTAAGAAGCTAAGGATTTCGAGGGAAGATTACCGTGGCTTGTGAGAAAACTTGCATTACTAAGCAGCTCATCCTTAATTTCAGACCGTGCTTTTTGCAGGTCTAAAAGAAAAGAAAACATTAGATTTGATTGTTATGGGTAAAAATGGGATTGAATTTTGTAATAGATTGTTTAGTTTAAGTGGTTTGGTTTGGTTTGGTGAATTTTGTAATAGATTGTTTAGTTTATGATGGATGATTATAAATTAGAATTTTAAATTTATATGATATTAGAAATTTAGATAATGATATTCATATCAATGATCATGCTTTGCAGCTTTTCAATTCAAACCCAATTGTCATAGTGGACTCAATTAATAAATTATATTTTATATATATAAGTTTTTAAGACCCTGATGCTCCCCAACGTTTCCTAAAAAATGGTGGGGAGCTTTTGCATAGGCCGCTCCCACGCCTCCTTGCTCCCTCGCCCCCTCGTCCCAGAACCTTGGTGGAACATTGATGCTTCATGATCAAGAATTGTCTATGTTTCTTTTGAGGGAAGTTGCAAGAACAGTTGTTTATGATCAAAATCGATGCCCACATTGAATATTGAACTTCAAGACTCCTAAAGAAGTCTTCACTGCTGAGAGACCAAATGTTGAGCATTTAAGAATTTTTGGTCGTTTTGTTTATGTTCATGTGCCAAAGGAGAAAAGGACAAAAGTGGAAGATTCCAGGAAGAAAGGAACTTTTGTTGGCTACAATGAGAATTCAAAGGCTTTCAAGGTCTATGTACAAGGACAACGTTGTATTAAAACTTGTATGGATATTATCTTTGATGAAGATTCTAGTTTCTAGAAATCGAAGGGTTCACACTTGGACTCTGATGATGAGATACAAGTGGCTCTGAAGAATGTGGAATCAAAGTCTAAAGAAGTTGAACCGTTAGATCAAGATCCTCATGAAGAACCTGATGATCATGAAATTGTTGAATCTCCAAGAGCCACTATACCTAAGACTAGAAAAAAACCTGCCTCGCTTGAAAGAACATTTAAGGAAGTTGAAGGACATGTTGCACCTCTTGGGACCTTCACGGAAACCAAGAAGCCGAAGAAGAAATTTGGTTACGCACCCATGATGTGCAAGATCATTGAGTCTACGCCATCCACATATGAAGAAGCAACTGAGGAACAAGTTTGGAAAGATGCTATGACTAAAGAATACCAATCTATACTGAAGAACGATGTTTCAGAAATTGTGCAAAGACCTGAAGGAAACTTTGTTGTGTCTTCAAAATCGATCTACAAAATTAAGCATGTTGTTGATGGAAGTGTTTGAAGAGTACAAGGCTAGATTTGTGGCTCGTGGATTCTCCCACAAAGAGGGAGAGGACTATGAAAACGTATTTGCTCATGTTGCCAAGTATGCTTCTACTAGATCTATCATTTCTCTTGCTTCTATTGCAAGTTGGAAATTACATCAAACAAATGTCAAGACTGCTTTTCTGAATGAGGTTATTGAAGAGGAAATTTATATTGAGGAACCTCAACATTTTGAGTTCCATACTAGAGAAACACATATTTGAAAATTGAAGAAAGCCATGAATGAGCTGAAGCAGGCCCCTTGTGCATGATACTCCCATATTGATGGTTATTTGTTAAGTTTTGGCTTTAAGAAGAGTGATGTTGATCCGAACTTGTATTACAAAGTTGTTGATAGCGATCCCTTGATGTTGTTGTTGTATGTAGATGATTTGTTTCTCACAGGGGTTGAAGTACTAATTGTCCAGTGTAAAAGGGAGTTGGTTTCTAAATTTGAAATGAAGGATCTTGGTCTTATGCATTACTATTTGGGATTGGAAATTTGGAAAAATCGTGATGGAATCATTGTTATTCAAGGCAAATACATTATTTCAATCCTTTACAGATTTGATATGATGGACTGTAAGTCCATCGACGCTACTATGGTGACGAATTTGAAGAAGATCCAGGACTGTGATTCTAATTTGATTGATCCCTCTATGTATCACAAGTTGATTGGCTCGTTGAGCTATCTTGTGAACACTAGACCTAATAGTTGTTATGTTGTGAACACGTTGAGTCAATTCATAGTTGAGCGTCGACATGTGCATTGGGTTGCAGGGAAACATATTCTAAGTTGAAAAGTGTAACTAGGTTCAATCTTCATAATGACATGTAATTTTGATTTTTATAAATGATGAAAAATAAAATCATTATTGGCTTGCTTCACGGGTTTCATGAGCAGGGGATTTTATTTTAGATGGCTCCCATTGTGGGCCTTTAGGATTTGTCAAAAGCATTAACGTCATGTATGAAAAGCCCTCTCTTGGGGATACTACAAATGTATATGAATCTATAGAAACGTCTAGAAGCCTTCCAAAGACAAGCACAAGTTCTCATCTTCAAGTCAGCCTCAAGATATAGTAGAAACTCATGTTAGCTCACCTTAACTGACACGCCTCTTGGAGATCACAAGTCGGCTTATTTATATGGATCAACAACTATAAATAGGCATGTAGAGTATTTGCATTGGAGCAAAAAAGTTTGGACATCTCACTGAGTTTTTTGGATGCCAATGACAAAGAACAGTTCAGATAACCCTCTAAGATTCGGTGGATAGTTGCAGTGAAGAATTCAAATATCTCCACAGCCAAGGGAATTCGGATCCCTCTGATATTCGGGTAACCAAGCACAATGACATGTTTGGATACCTTTGCAATCTGACAGGGGATTATAGTGATGCCTTCTGGTTCCAGTAAAGTACAGTTCAGTGTCATGTAAGAGAAACATAGTTTCAGACAAGGGTATAGAAGTTACAATTTAGTGAAGAAGCCACAAATTTGGTACTATAATGGAAACCGTTGTTCAATGTTATGAAGGAGTTGCAATTCAGTAACACATTAGAGTGATTCGGTGGAACCTCAATTTAAGGTCTCGGTGCTACCTTAAAGGAAGGTTATCAGTGCCATCTCAAGAGAAACAGGTCAATGCCATCATAGAAGTAAGATAACAACAAGGTGGTCTCACAAAAAGGAGATCTCGATATGAAGACAGTGAGAAGATCTCAGTGGTGACAAATGTCTCGACGATAAGAAGGTCGAAGTTGAAGAGGAGTCAAGAAGAATGGTGACTGTCAAGAGAACTTGTGTCTTGGTCTTGGAGCGGCTAATAGGTCAAGGGTCTTGGTCTTGGTATTCGTCAATTGGAATCTCTATAACAAGAATTTGTGTGGGTTTTCCTCTCAAAGAATTAGAGGTTTTGGCCCTAGCTGATAGCCTACATTCTATGTCTCTTGTCTATTTATGTTCATGCATTGGTTACTGTTTGATGAAGAAAAACACTAATAATCTAAGATGAAGAAGATCCTAATCTAAAGAATTAAATAGCATCCACAAGCAGTTATTAATTGAAGAGAAATCAACTAATTCATGATACCCTAGATTTCTCAACATGGTTTCAGAGCTAAGGTGTCAAAGTCAAGCAAAGAGCATGCAATCAGAGAGGCACTCAAGCATCGAGTTTCAAGAAAGGCATCAAAGCAAGTCGAAGGATATCAAAGCGAACATCAAGATCTACATCGAAGTATCAAACCCGAGGTCAATGAAGAAGTCTACACAAGCAAAAGTTTTTGATCTTCTAAGCCATCATTAAAAGACCACAAAGACCCTCATCATTTCTAAGAATAAGAACGCATCATCTTGGAGAAAAGTTGAAACCCTAGAAGCATTTCTGATCTGCACTCATTGACCATCGAAGAAGTTGAAGTATCTTGAAGGCTAGAAGGCATTGTCATCATCTTCAAAAGCTATAAGGCAAGCCCCCTCTCATTGAAGCAAGGATCCCTTCCTCATCCTTGAAGAAAATTATCCGACAAGCATCAATTCATCTTCATCGATCATCAACAAAGAAATCAAGTTGAAGATTTCATCTTCACTTAACAAGTAAGTATCTTTATTCTATAATCTAAATCTGGTAAAATGACTTCGTTTTGCAAGGAGATCTATAAGTTGGTTGGGTCATCGAAATTCCTTGCATGGAAAAAGGAGGATAGACGCAGTCCTCGAAAAGAGTGAAGTCATTGATCATATCAGTAGAAAAGTTTCCTTTGAATACATGGAAAGGGATCAAAGGGCTCAAGGGATCCTTATGAAATCAGTCAAAGGTCCCCACATATAGCAAAATTGGAGACATCAAAGAGATATATATGATAAACTGGTAGAACTATTCTCTAAAGATGCGATAAAGAAGGTCATATCACTTAGATTTTATCTACACAAATTGAAGGTAACAAAGGATAAAAGGTTATCTTCATAAGATCTCAATTGCAAGATCTGGGAGAGATAATCTTCATTGTTCTAAATCCACTGACTGATGAACAAGGTAACAAATGTTTATGAGGATAAGAAGGCTATTCCATTCAACGAATTGTGGTTTCTATGCAAGATAGAAAAAGACAAGTTGAGGGCAAAAGGCATTCAGACATTTGTCGAAAAGAGAGAAGAACCAAGGTTACTTGGGAGCAGCAGTGAAAACGGGGAGCGGGAGCGGGAGCGACATTTTCAGAAGCTCCTGGTTTGGGAGTGTTTTTTATATGATATATTTTTTATATTTTGATGCATATATGTCAACAAAAACATGTAGAATAATGAATTAGATATAAAAATCGACCAAAACAACAACAACAACAACAAAAACATAGATTGAACCATATAACAACAATCATCTAGAAGTTATAATCTTCATCAACCACGTCCACAAGTTAGTAACATACAACATATTGAGTCTCATGAATCATGATTCATCAATCTTAAAGTATCAACCTTTCAAAAGTCAATATATAGCATTTATCATGATTGATCACCAAAGTTGTACTTGTAAGCTAAGTGCAACCATTATAACAAAGAATATCTAACATGAAATGAAATGAAACAACTTTCACAAAGCATCATATTCATAATTCATTACCAATAAGTTATAATTGCCAACTTCAAACTTCAAACTTAAATTTTCATATATTGTTTACAAAAAATATCATAATAAATATGAAAGAGTCAACAGTTATGAAAACTACTATAACTAGAAAAGACAAGTAAATCTAGCATCTACAGCGTCCTCTTGCCGCCACGAATAATGTCTTAATTTCTGAGCAGGTCGTGGTGGTCATCTAGGAGTCTCCTCCTGCACAGTCCCATGACCAAAACCGGAAGGCAAATGCCCTCCACGTGTGGATGTACATGGAGGTGGCGACAGCAAAGGAACAATACTTGGAACTCAAGCAGTGCTAATGGATGGTGGGGGTGGCATGGTTGTTGCTTCATCTTCATCACTCATAAGTTCTACTTCCAATTCTTCAAGATGTATAGTGCCATCCTCCAAATTATCGTCCTCTAGGTGGTTGTCGCAAATTTTATATGTTGGATCCTTATAAGCCCGATCACAGTAATGACTGATCAACCTCAAGTTGTAGTACACATAAACCAAGTTTTCTGCTCAGTTTTCATTGAGTCTATTTCTTCTCACATTATGTATGAAGTTGTAGGTTCTCCAACACCTCTCTGCATAAGAAGTATATACAACCTGCGAGAGAACTTTTTTTGCCAATTTTGGCAAAAGTCCCATGCCGCCATATGCTTCCCACCATGTGAGAGCATCAAATTTGTTTCTATCTTCCATTGCATGCAAAGAACCAAACAAACCAGTGTAACTGAGGTATCTGCCTAATTGAAGATGCAGATTAACACACTCCTCCCTGTCAGGTACCAACTTGTCTAATGCTTCCATATATCCTGTAGATAGCTCTGGATCATATGGGATTTCACCCTAACCCCACCCTCAGGTGTAGGTTGGCCCAACCAAGATGAAGAGTAGTATTTTGACATAAGGATATACGCCAAGGCATGTAGTGGAACATTAAGTTTATTCCACCGTGTACACACACAATTGTGAATCAACGTATACAAATTGGGATCATCTTTCTTAAAAATTTATTTTATTTGCTCCAACATGGTATCCATCTGCTCATACACCTCCCCAATCACTGGTTTATATGTATCTACAAAACGAATCATGTGATAAATGGGCTTGGTGAATTCCAATACTTGCCTCACATGTGCCCAAAACTGACCATCAAGAGCGGTCTCCTCCACCTGTTCAAAACCTTGCTTGTCAACTGCATTTGTATCCCTTTCCTTTAATACCTGCCAGTGTGGACTTGATACCATGCTAGCCAATGACTCTCACACTTCAAAAGGCACTTGAAGGTGAGGTGATAGCTAGCAAATCTAGTCTTCACAATCTTCAACAACTCCAATCTTGAGTCACTACGGAAAAGCCCATGGGTATTGCTATGATTTGCAATAAATTTTATCATTTGTTTGCCTCTCTTGTACAAATCACCAATCCATTTGTATTGTTGGTTTTTGTTCTTAATAATATCATGCATCAAAAGGTTCATTGTGTGAACCAAACACCCAGACCAAAATATGTTGGGGTATTTATCCTCAATAATTGCTCTCACTACCTTACAATTAGCAGCATTATCAGTGATGACTTGGATGACATTGTATGTCCCAATACGTTCAATTGTTTCAAGTAATGGTTCTACAATGTTGATGTCGGTCTTCAACTTGTCTGAGTAATCATATGCTGAAAGAAAGATGGCACCACTAACAGACACAACAAGAACACTTATCAATGGCTTGTCTTTTACATTTTTCCATCCATCGGATACAATGGACACCCCATGCTCAGTCCAAGAATTTGTCATTCTAGTCAAAGAATGTAATATTTTTGCTTTTCATGATCAAGTCCAACGATTCTAGCCTTGTCATACCCAAGGCTCTTGTATCCTTTAGGTGCATCATTTATGGTAGAAACCATTTTATGCCAATAAGGTGAGCGAAGAACATTGAATGGTATCCCACATGCATAGAGAAACAGGTAAACTTTTGAATCCACATCATTCCTACACCCTTCATCAAGGAAATTTGATATGGTTCTACGCCTTAAAGAGATGTTTGGTGAGCCTGTGCCTCCATATCCACTGCCATGGGAGGGATGTTGAAGGAGTTCTTTGCGAATGTTGATGTGATTGTGAGCTTGTTTCAAAGAAACCCTTTGATTTTTTAAATTTATATTGGGCTTCCTCCTCTTCACTTATGTATTTGGCTCTATCTGTTGCCGACACACTTGTACAAGTTTTGATTCCCATTGCTTTATCTTCATCCCATGCCCTTTTCCCACAGAGGTGCCTTCTGGCACGGGTGTATGAACTTGTGTAAGTTTTGTTGTAATGGGGGCAATCAAATTTAGTGCTTCCACCCCCTTTCCCTTCTTTGGGCCGAAAAACATATATCCACAATGGGGTTTAGTCTTGTTTAGTTTTTTTGGTTGAATCATGTTCACTCTCTTCCTCCTCACCAAGGTACTCTCCGGGGTTTTCATCAAATCCACTATAACCCACTTCTTCATATAGTTCTTCATGCTCAAACCTCCTTCTACTCTCCAACACCATAATAACCAAAAAAGAAACCAAGAAGAAGAAAATGTCAAGCCATATAACCATGATGTTTGAAATTTGAAGTTTTGAATCTGCAAAAAAATGGAGGAATGGGAATAGGAAATAGAGAAAATATTTATTTATTTATTTAGCAATGAACATATATATAAAAAAATAAAAATAAAAATAAAATAAATGCTAGATTAGAGTGTAGATCCTACCTCTTTGGCCTTCAATCCCAAGCTCCAATCTCCCCTTGCAAGCTCCTCAAGCTCCTCTCTCACCAAGCTCATCTCTCCAAGCTTCAAACTCTCTCTTGCTCCAAGTCCAAACTCTCTTGCTCATGCTCTCACTCTCAATGGATGAAGTGAATAATGGGAGGGGAGAGGATCTATTTATTCCCCCCCCCCTCAGAAGGAGGTTGTCCTCATAAGGTACTAATATGAGAGGTCTATCATCCACAACCTTAAAGCAAAGGTTTGGATCAGCTTCACTCCTAGTGAATCTTAGCTTCATCAGATAGCTATCAATCCTCTCATACCAAGCCCGGGGTGCCTGCTTCAAACTATAGAGAGCTTTCTTCAACCTGCATACATGAGATTCCCGATCATGAATCTCAAACCCCTCGGGTTGTTCCACGTCTGTGGTCTTGTTATTACATGAGGGGAATGGTCCCCTTGTAAGTTGTTCCACGTCTGTGGTCTTCTTTGAATTCAGGCATCCCTGTCACCATCCGATTCACATCAGGTAGGGCTTACAATGAAGATGGGCAAACCACAGGTGCCATAGAAGAGATGTGTCACATGAAATAGTCCCCAATGGACTTCTTGCAACTTGATACAAATTGCCAACCCTAAACCCATGAGTAAAAGCATCTTGAAAATTCCCTTTTCAAACACGTACCTTTCCATCGATCAATGCCACCTTGAAACCTTTGACTTCCATTGCCAAAATGGACATGAGGTTCTTCTTGAGGTCCAGTACATAAATAACTTTTTGTAAAGGAATGTTCTACCCTCATTCAATTGAAGGGTAGCATTCCTTTCACCCTTTTCGAGATAGGTGGCATCGTCTCCAAGAATAATCTCCAAGATTGTTTCCTTCTCTATCACATTAGAGTGTGCTTCCTTGTATCCAGTGAAGTGCCTCGAGGCATCACTATCAATAAGCCAATTTCCCAACAAGTCTGGAGAGGGCCGACATAAGATAATACTCGAAAGCAACATTTGATTCTCCATACTTGGAGTTCCTTGCTTTCCTTGAAGAGTCGGCCATTTCCTTGATGACCTGCATTCTTTTTTCTTTTGATTGTACCTATCATTCCTCTGATCATTGAAGATCCCCTTGGAATGATTGTTAACATCAGCAAGTGATGTGTCCCTCCTATTCGGGCACTCCTTTGCATCATGGCCAAACTTATTGCAGGCAAGACATCTGCGTTTCCTTCCACCCTTAGATCCGGACTTCCCATTGAAGTGACCTTTAGGTAGGCCACCAAACGTTTCCGTTGCACCACTCTGATAGTCTTCTTTGCTTCAACTTTACTCTTGGTGAATTTGAAGAGGGAAGAGGAACCCATTGAGCCTTTTGTCCTTTCCAACTATCTTCGGCGATTGCTCTTTCACTCTTGCTTGGGCTCTGTCTTAACCTCCCTCTGGTACCATTTTAAGTTTAGGTGTGTTCTATGCTTAGAGCAAATTTACTTCAATTTTCCATATTAGCTCAATATCAATTCCAAATTAGCAATCAGATTTAGCATGATAGTAAAATGGAGATAGAACATAAACATAAATCACAGAAAACAAGCCAAGACAAGAGGACACGAGATGTGGCGCCAGCCAGGGACAAACCCCAATGTGGGGGAACCCTTGATCAATTCTTTTTATGTTCTTCAATAGTTCAGCAGAGAGAGAGAGATAGTACATATACATCAGAAGTCAACATTTTGACTTGTCAAAATAAGAGCAGAGATCTTATCTAGGAAGATGACACATGAGGTAGCAGATTTGAATGCAAGTGATTCCATCACCATGTTGTACCCATCACTGTGCTGCACCCATCACTGTGATGCACTTCATTACACTATGTTGCACTCATCACACTGCATCCATCATCACAGTGCTGCACCCATCATGTTGCACTTCATCATCACTAAGCTGCACCATTCATGCTACACTATGTTGCACCATTCACACTGCACTTCATCATCACTATGCTGCACCATTCATGCTGCACTTCATCAGCACTACGTTGTACACTGCAATACTGCCATGGAACAGCCTTAGCTGCTTGCTATGGCTTGCAGCCTAGCAAAGCAACTAGCTGCAACTTGTAAATATGATATAGCAAAGGCACCTTACTATACCTCATACGAGATATCAAACCTCCGAGAAAGACATCCTAAACTGTCCTCTATAATACGGATCTCAGCTCCATCCATGACTGCATTAGTCACCGAGATCTTACACCCAAGACTATAGCTATGCCAAGACTGTACTACTTCTTGTTATAGGTCTTAAGGCTTTCTGCTCCATCCATTTAATTGTGAGACAAGACAGCACCTACAGGTATGCTGCCTATACATATGCCGAGATAGGATACTGCTCCTTGTCATGCAAGATTAACTTGTCATTGAGGCCAAGGTTGACAATAAGAAGTTAGATCCATTCAAGAATGTATCCAGACCTGTTCCACCCATCTGAGTTTGTGACTACTCCTAGGGCATCTTCTTACTTAAAGCCTCTCCTATGACTGCGATAAGCCTTCTTATCAATGTGATGATCATCCTCTATTAGGACAGCGTTCATACAGCTCCTTCCTTGACAACGAAGAGCCCTCATTATTATCTGTCACTAGGGTATATCCTCTCATTAGGACTGCATCTAACTGTGTGAGAAGAAGACTACAACTACGGCTTCTTTTGTAGCATCCATTGGCAGCGTATATAGGCTTCTCCTTGCTACGTAGAAAGGTCTCCTTTAGGACAGCGTAGGAACCTTTCTTAGACTCCTCTATGACCGTGTTAAGGGTTGTCCTCCATGACAGCGTTAAGGTTACTTCATTGACTACGTTTGGACTTTTACATTAGGGCAACGTAGAGCCTAGGGCACTCCCTCTAGGGCAGCATATACTCTTGGTGACTTCTTCTTCCACCAAAACCCAACCGAATGGAGAGGAAGAAATCACAAGAGATGATCGACTAAATGACTTGAAGGCCACCTCTATTTATAGTAAAACGTTGACGATAGATGGGGGCAATTTGGTTGTTGGCCGACCTTGACGAATTGTCACATAACACAAATAAATCCATATCTCCATGAATACATGTTGGAATCGGATGATCTTTAGATCAATCCTACAACTCTCGACGAGAGGAATCCAAGAAAAATATCAGCTGCCATAAATAAAAAGACCCACATGGAGTTTGGCCCTAGTTGCCAATTTTAACAATCTCACCATCCTAAATCAATCTTGTGTTTGCTACGAACCTGTGATGAATTATTATAACAAGACTGGATTGTGCAAACTTCAGTGTTTTTTGGAACATAAGTTTGTTGTTTCTATTTTGAGTGATACATATTACAAATACGTAGCTTGATTGAGTTGTCTACTCATGTGATTCGAATGTCGATAAGGAATTCTTTTGGTTTGACTTTCCTTTATCAAGTTTGTAGCAACTTGCATATTTACTTCAAATACTAAGGTTGTTGAGTTGGGTACAGAAGCTTCACTTGGAATTTCCATCGTTTGAATTGCAACTTCTAAGTACGTCTTCACTTCAACTGGTTTATCCTCTTCTTGAGTTATAATATTCACTGGATTGTTATTTGTTCCTTCTTCTTCAAACTGGATTGTTACCTCTAAAGACTTCAATGCTTCTTTTTGAATAAATTGTTCTAACTTGTCATGTAGAGACTTCTCATCATTCTTAAGCTTCTTTATGTGTATAAGTAGGTTTTGATTATGATTCTTTAGACGTGAAAGTTATTTGTTTTCTGAGTTATTGACTTTACTCTTAGTGTCTTTATCTTTTAAACTTTTGATTTGTTCTAATAACCTTTGATTCAAGTCTTTTAAGCGCAAATTTTCTTCTTCTTTCTTTGATAGATTCTCGTTGAATTTCTTCTCGAGACATTTTTTTCTTGTTCTAATTTTTTCTTTGTAGTTTTTGACTTCTTGACCTTCTCAAGTAATTTTTTACTATGATCTCTTAGACGACGAATTCCTTTGTTACTTCATGTTGATTCTTCGTAAAATTGATTTTCGAGATCCTTACATTTCTTTTCCAATGCCACGGAAAATTGATCGAACGATTAATCGTTATAGGTTGATGGGTGTATGGAAGCCTGAAGCAAAATAGTCGTTGGCAACAACTGTGTACATCGGCTGTGTAGATAGTGACGTTGTCAGCGGCAGATGGTATCGTCGATAATGCACATCAGCATTCAAGGTCGCGACTTTAGGCTAGTGACGGCGGTCGCAATAAACGGATACGGTGGCGGGGACATAAAGTTGTGGCGATTTGTGCAATAGCAGGGTGACTATGGTGATGGCTGGTCAGCACCCATGAAGATATGCAACCATTAAGATAAACCAGGCACCAAGACTATCCACCACATTTACCACTTCTCATGCAATGCTATTAGTATCCTAACGCTTGGGGACTATAACTATTGTACATGAACCAATGTGTAGCATCCAATGTAACATAATGATGATGTAGCAGGTTTATTGAGAAGTAATATCAAGAAGGTGATCCACAAATCATCAATCTGCTCATCAAAAATGTATCATCTCCAAGCAAAAGAGGTGGTGTATTGCTCAAGACCATCAGCATTCCTATATGTTATCCTGAAAAACCTGTAATATGATAAAAATCACAAGTTTACCTCTCCTAAAATATGAGAGGCAACACTCTTCACTGGATGCATTCAAGAGTTCAATAAAGCAATCTGTCTTAAATTTTAATCTCTGTCACAAATTAGTGACACATTGGTTGTCCCGAGCTCTATGTATTTGTTATTTTTACTGCTGCTTTTGAAATGGATTTTACTTATATTGAGTCTATGACACCCAAAATTGGTATCTGTGAGACTTTGAAAACACAAAATCTAATAGTACACGAACATTGAAATCACAGAGAAATTGGGAAAGAGAATAGGATTTTGTATTAAGATTCAGAAAATAAATGTACCTTGACACTTAGGCGTTTATTTATGGGGTGGCCTCTCATATAACTACAGAATTTTTGGCAATGGCCCCTCATAAAAGACTAACAATATAAAGATCAATTATGTAGGGCCACTAACACAATGTGACTGATACAATGTCAGTGGTATATCTTAACATAAAATGTCAACCTAACTAACCTGCAATGTCAATATGAGTTAACATACAATATTAACAACACTTACTCAAATTTATATGATCATAGAATGGAATTAAATTTCTCACTTAATGATAAGAACTGTATGAGAGAAGATCAAGTTTGAAGGCTTTCATCTGCACACACTGCAATGCAAATAGACAGATGACCTAAACAAGGTTAATGAACATAGATTTCTGCAATACTAGAGTCAATGATTTCTTTTAGTCTGAACATCAAACCAAGATTATAATCTACTTCTCAAACTGAAAAATAAAAAATAAAAAATAGTGAATTTTATAGGATCCAAATCATTTCATACAGTGTTGTCTTTTATGTTAAATAATCACTAATAATGGAGTTTGGCAAGTTACCAGGTATGCATTTTTATTTGCTGTACTGCCTGGAGCATGAGGCCTTACAACTGAGTGTTTAGTTTCAATTGGCCTGGCAGATGAGTTGACCTTTAATGGCAATGTAGCACGATCTGATGCATCTAAGGATCTTGTCGTTGATGTATAACGGGATGCATCTGTGGGTCTCGCTGTTGAAGTATAACGGGATGCATCCATACTCCTTGGTGACGATGTACGACGGGATACATTCATGGACCTTGGCACTGACATTCGCCGAGATGCATCAACGTTCCTTGATGGTGACGTGCGTTGTGATGCATTTCTCCCCCTTGATGACAACATATGCTCTGATCTATTAACTAATGACAGACGTCGTGACATAGTTGTGGTGGTTGATTCTGATCTTGCTCTGCTTGAAAGCCTTTCACGTAGATCCCTCAATCCACTCTGCCGCCAATTTCCACTTTGGAAACCTCTAGATGGCTTCTTACGTAGAAGCTTCATACGGAGATCTTGCACATCAACCTTCCCATCTTTAAAACTCGATTAAGGCACAGACATAATTACACTATCAATAAAATGTGGACATAATTAACAAAATACAAAAAAGAACTAATTGTTATTTTCAATAAAAAGAATAAGGATACTTGAAAAGTGTAGTGCATTGCCATCCTTGTTATTGTCATGAGGATATTTCCAACTCTGTTGGTCATGGCGTTGACTGCAAATGAGTTGCACAAGGTCTGAGTTATTTATAGATCAATCTTGCATGTATTCAAAAACAGATAGGCTGTTCACAAATTCATTCAAACAGGAACAAAATGAGACACGAGAAAAGCGTAAATACATCCAAATTTGCACAGTATTTTAAGACATTAAAATGCATATATACTAACTGAAGCAACTGTTTCCTTTAAAAATAGTCACCGGCGTTGTCACCTGCCATACGTTCATTTTAGCAAGCCACAGCAAATCCACAAAGGAACAGGTAGGAGCAAAGAGATTTACCCAATAATGAGTAAGCAAACACAAATGAGATCTTTTTTCCCAAGGAAATAATTTCACCTCACCATCCCACACTTAAGCAAAGAGTAGGAATGCTGGTACCATGCCAGCCCTCACAGAGGTCTTCCCCTTCTTCCCCTGAATTTCTGAATGGGAGGCAGATCAACTGCCGGCTGCATAGACTGCTGGTAACCCCAAAAGACCCAATAAGATTTGATCCCTAGACCCCTGTGGACTTAAAACAACAGCATCTACTAATCAAACTAGGCCTTCAAACTATAAAATGGGAATCAGGGTTTTATAGATGATAAACACAAATATAAGCTCAAGCCAGCCTCGCACACTTAAGTAAAGAATACGGTTGTTGGTAACTTGCCAGCGCCATATAGTAATCTACCCAAAGGTTACACAAACAAAAACAATATAAATATAATTAACATTCACATCTAGCAAAACCCATGCAGGCGAGGAGCATGCCCACTAGGATTTGAACCTAGGTCATTGTCACAACCGCTCCAAGTTGTCACTAATAAGATCCTTCCATCCAACTACAGAGTAATGAAAGTCCACAAATTTTCTACCATAGCTGTCCAATAGAGGATAGAATTGTAGGATAATGATCATGTCATTGTACATAGATAGACATTAGAACTAGATAAAAGAATACCATAGGACAAACTGATAAAATGTCATATAACACTAATAAAGGGGGTCAAGACATGTTCCAAGTTAGTGAGAGATTTATTGTATCTCAAACCTAATACTAGTAATTTGTATAGTAGGTTATGTCTTCTGTGTGACTCTGTGACATACATCTTTCTTTCCTTATTGAATAATCTCTCTCTATATCTCTCTCTCTCACACACACACACCGACAAAAAATAGGAAGTGGATGCCACTTTGAAGCTGGAAAATCAACAAAACTGCAAGAATCTATACAGGTTGATGGGAAATCATTAGGGTGTGATGTGTGGGTTGCATCGGATGCACAAGATGATGACAATGTTTTGGGAAATGGTGCTCATTCACATTCAGATGTCAAAGCAACAAAGTGCAGGCCTAAAGGTGTGGAGGAAAAGATTCCCTGGCCTGGCGATCAGCAAACAGGCAGAAGGTCAAAAAGAGCAGGTAGGGAAGATATAGGGCAAATTGATTTTATTTTGATGTCCATTATTTTTGGCACTTTTAGACACTGGTTGGATGAAAATGAAAGAGGAAAAACAACTAGAAGAATGAATTCATGCAACTTGAAGAAAACGTTGCTATTACAGCGAAACCTGGACATATCAAGCTTAGTTCCATCCATGGCAATACAATTTTGCTAGTGGTCTTGCAGGTCGGGGATAAAGAATGTCTTTTGGGAAAATCACCACAAGGATCACAGGTTGAAGGTAAAAGGAATCTTGTGGACATGGTTCTCTACAGGTTAAGGCAGGACCTTAAGGCTTGGATTTCAAAATTGATATAATTTGCTACATTGGCATAGAATAAAGCCACTTGCTGGAATTCAAATCCGCTTCTAGATCTGAGATATGTGGGCTGAAAATTTCAACCAAAATTGATTCTAAACCAGCTAATAAGTCCATGGTTAGACATGTCAGTCGTGATTTTGTATATCCTGCGTCCACCATACTAGATTCATATTGTACACTGGGCTTTATTTCTCACTTTGTGGATGCATCAAAAGCTGATTTTGAAGTATTGCTGACAGGGCCACTAATATGTCCATGGTTAGACATATGGTTGCTGGTGAATTTTATATATCCTACATCAACTAGACTGCATAATGATAATAATAACCATCATTTAATCTTAAGGTCACAGCAAACCAGACACCAAATTGGTGTATGAAACCCTTCTGTTTGTGGGACAAGGGAACCCCCTCCATGCAGCAATTTAACTGCTAAAGTCCACAGAGGTGTACATGACCATGGAGCATCAAGACACATAGACCAGAGAACGTGGAAATCTTTCTAGCGTAAATGAAAACAGGTTGTCCCAAAGGGTTGAGCTTGGAGATAATCATAGCTATGCAGCTAAAGGAGTTGGAAAAGCATCCATAGAGCTGGAATCTTGTAACAATGTACATCTTAGCAATGAACTTTATGTACCAAGTTTGAAAAAGAATCTTGTTTCCATTTCTTGTACGGAAGATAAAGAAGAGAGAGTTGCCTTTGTGGATGGCACATACTTGTTTGGTCCAAGGGCTCTAGTATAGATGATGCTAGGGTTATTGGGATTCATGAGGAAACACTGTATAGACTTGTGAGTCAACCAACTCAAGCACTAGTACATGACAAGATCAATCCAAGTGAGCTATGGCATAGAAGGTATGGACATCTCCATTATAGAGCATTCCCTGAGTTGAGTCAAACAGTATCAGGGGTTCCTGAACTGCAAATACAGAATAATGGTGTATGCAAAGGTTGTGCTCTTGGAAAGAACATTAAGAAACCATTTCCAAACGATGACAATAAATCCAAAGAAACGTTGGATTTAATTCATTCTAATGTGTGTGGTCTGATTCCTGTGAAATCGCTTGGTGGCTCATTGTACTATGTGACATTTATTGATGACATCTCTCGTAAGACATGGATATATCTACTAAAGACTAAAGATGAGGCCTTTGACAATTCAAAGCTGAAGCAGAGAAGTTGACAAGCAGGAAGATCAAGATACTATGATCTGACAATGGAGGAGAATGCACCTCAACGGTGCTTGTTGCTTTGTGCAAGCAGGCTGGGATTAAGAGGGAGCTAATTGTCCCCTATAATCCACAACAAAATGGTGTAGTAGAACAAAAGAACAAGTTCATTGAAGAGTCTGTCAAAGCCATGATGCATGATTTGGACTTGTCATTGTTCTTATGGAGTGAGGCATCACGGACAGCTGTGTACATTCAAAATAGAAGTCCTCATGAAGTTCTGGAAGGTACAACTCCTGAAGAAACATTCTCTAAAAGGAAGCTAGAGTTTGGGCAAATGGGAATCTTTGGTTGTCTTGTATATATTCATGTTCCTAAGAATAAGATAAACAAGCTTGAGCCTTCAGGAAAGAAAGGCATATTTGTTGGTTACAATGAATCATCGAAGGCCTACAAAATATACATTCCAGAACAGTGACGGATCGAGGTTAGCAGAGATGTCACCGTCGATGAGAAAGTGGCATATTGAAAATCTAACAAAGTCTAGATGGATTCCTAAGATGAAGTAGGAGTCCTCAAGGGAGGATCACTCGAGTTCTACAAAATGTATTGGAATGCAGGAAGGGCTTTGAGATCAAGTGGAACCAGTCATAGTCCCCAAGATCAGAAAGAGAATGTTGAAGAATGTAACTAGTTTCGGTCTTCATAATTGTCATTTGACTCGACTTGATGTAATTCTTATGTATGTATTAAAAGAAGAAAGAAAATGTAAAAGAAAAATTATTTATGAAGCATGGGTTTCATGCTTATGTCATTTGGTCAACAGGTCAAGCATCCATTGAATGCTCTTAGGGTTTTAACGTGTCAAGAGTTGTTTTCATTATGTAATAGACACTCTTGGGCACTTATATCAAAGAAAGAAATATTATTTTGCAATTGGAAGTATCTAGAGGACTTCAAAAGACCAAGTCGGCCAGCTTGGCTAAGTCAGCCTAAATGACTGGGGCCTCTTGGAAGGATATAAAAAGGAGAATCTTCGACCTCATTAGATACAAGATACGCATATATCTCTCTTGGATTAGATCTACGGCCAGGAAAGGTAAGTGAAATTCTAAGAGCCTAGATAAGCCTAGCGAGGGATGGAAGAAAGCCTAGAAGGAAGCGAAAGTCTGATTTTTTCCATCTGCAGCTCACATGTTCGAGGAGCCTAAGATTTTTGGGCTAGCTTTAGGTCCGAAATTACAAGATGATGTAGCAACATGTCTTGGAGGTCAAAAGGGCTAGAAGAGTCGCATTCATGGAAGATCCTCATGGTTTTTGGTTGGTTGACTTGGTCTTGGTGGGAGCCTTGGCTCTAGGGCTTGGTCTTGGAAGTCTCCTTTGAAGTTGATTCTATAAGAAGAGAAGTTATTTTTTGGGTTTTCCCCTAGGGCCTTGGGTCTAGGCTTGGTCTTGGAAGTCTCCTTTGATGTTGATTCTATAAGAAGAGAAGTTCTTTTTGGGTTTTCCCCTTGGAGGGGTTTTGCCCTGGCTTGGATCCTATATTTTGTGTTCATTTTATATGGTTGTGATCTTCCTGTTTTGGCATTTATTTGATGATAAGAACATAAGCATAATAAACGAAAAAAGAATATAAATCACAAATAACTTTGATGAATGTAAAGTGAATTAAATGTTGCCATAATCTAAATTTTCAACATGGTATCAGAGCTAAGGGTAAGAAGCATGGCAACTAAGAAGATCATTGTTGTTTGAAAAAGTGGGATTGTTTGTAATCCCCTTAAAGATCGTATACTTGATCAAAGTGTAGCGTCTCATGCAAAGAAGTTTGAGAAAGACATCTACTTTCTGCAGGGAAGTACGGCAGCTGAATCACCTAAAAAGAGCAGTCAAAAAGGTTACAGGACCGAAGCCTTAAGATTAGGCCACGGAAGGATAGTTGTGTGCAGATTAGAAAGGAGGCATATTCCTGTGGTAGAGGGAAGGTCTAGAGGAAGAATATGGTGTGTAATTTAGGCTGAGTTTCAGAAAGAAAATGAAGACACTAAGGTAGATCCGAGAGTAGAAGACTTGGGTTTCTTCTATAAAATCTCTATGGTAAGGCCACAATCCTATACCAAGAAGGTCGAAGACTTGGAGTAACCAAGAAGTTTTTTTTTCATTAGTCTAAAGCCTTGAATATTTTTAGAGGTATCTATAGAGACCAAAACACTCATTACTTCATCCCTTTCTGAAATCCTAGAGACCTAAATTAGGTCAAAATTTTGTACTAAAAGTTTGAGGCTAATAGGTACTGCAAAGAGACCTCATCAAAGCTAAGAGTTTTGTGCGTGGTCTAGAATCAGTGTTTTAAGAAAGCGAAGAAGGACCGAAAAGCTTATCACAGACTTAGTCCTGTAGTTACATTGTGAAGGGACAGAAGCCTAGAAATAGTCCAATATGCCAGCATAGGGAATGCCTAGTAGGGGAAACTAGGTCGACCTGTGTAAATGGATTTCTAAGAGCATATATAGTTAAAGTGAGAAGCCCTATCCAGAAGGCCAAAGCTAGATAATGATAACATAAATTGACACCAGGTCTAACAAGGCTAGAAGAAGTCCTATAATTCGACAGAATCTGACATCTCCAAGAGGGCTCCAAGTGCCTCAAGAAATAGGTACCAGACATGTTGTTAAAGACATTGATTTAGAAGAAAGGCTTTTATGGAACTTATAAGCTAATAGAAGCATAGAAGTCGAGCTTGAAGCCACATTAGGTAAGGTTGTTAGAAGGTATGAGTGATCACTAAATATTATATGTTTATTAAAAGGATCTGTTGTTGCCCAAATTGTACAGGCACCTACGACAACCGCTCAAGGTGGGGGTTGTCAATTTGATCCTCGTCCACTCCGTTCTAGTTGTCTCCCAACAACAGGCTATGGGGAGTAGTCCCTATGAGATGAAGTGAAAGAAGACAAGTTGGGGACCAACCTGCCTAGGAGACACGGATGAGTGGCCTAAACAATTGGTTAAATTAGAGCAAGATTTATTGATTAAATTAGATTAGATTTTCAAGTAATGCGACCATTGCCTTAATGGATTCACAATTCTTGCTTATTATAAATTGAAACCAAGTGGCCGAATAGACACCCGCTACTTAAATGCTTAATTAATCTATATGAAATGCAAGTTAAAATCTATGTGAAGTGCAAGGATCTTGGTTAGTTTTAGTCTTTAGATTATATGCCTAGTCTAAGTATGACCTTCCCTTAACTATTTTGAAGTTGGGGTCCAAGGTAGGTTGTGGGAAGGAGACCAACAGGAAGCAAGCTAGGGCCTAATTAACAATACCTTTTGTTAGGCTCCTATCACCCAATGCCTCCAGTGTTGCAAAGACTATGGCTCTGACGACTGCAATGTCACAATGTTAACCACCAAAGAGTTGTTGTTAGTTCCCTATAATACTAGTGTATTCCCTTATTATTATTGTCATTGTACCCCTTATTGTTACTGTTGTGCCCATTTTGTCCCCATATTAATATTATTGTGCCCCATAGAAGCCCACTATTGTTATTGTTGTGCTCTTACATTATTATTATGTTGGCTCTGATTATATTGTGACCCCTTAGACTCCTATATACAGAAAGGAGGTCTTCTCATTTGTATCATCCAAGAATTGTTCATTTATGTAATGTAAAGGAGGTTGCCCCCTCGAAGAGGCTACATTTTAAGTCGTTGATATATCTCTTTCTTCTATTTTCTGCGCTGGTTGCATAACAATTGGTATCATAGCTTTGGATTCTATGGTTTTGCTGCTTCAAACAGGCCATAGTGGAATTTTCGCTATAACTTTTTTTCTACGAAGCTTCAAAAGCTCAAATAAAAACCCATTTGAGACGAAATCGTGATGAACTACGTGACCAAATTTCAGATCTTGTCTCGCTATATTTTCAGAGATATGAACTGAGGAGGTTAGGTTTTTTGCAAGCTCCCGAATTGGATCTCAAACAGGTCACCGTGGGAAAATCGTCATAACTTTCTCTCTGTGCATCTGATTCAAATTTCGTCAGAATTGACAAAAAGCAAACGAACTGTAGTTTGTTGGGTATCATTTTCAAAACCTAAGGTCAAAACAATGACACGTGGCACGTCGTACCAGTTTGCTCTACTGAACCAGTCTATAATTAAGTCATCGCGAGAGATTGGGCATAACTCTTTCTTCAGGAATCCAATTGCAATCAGACTTGAGGGTTGGAAAGAAGGTTTAGAGGGCTATCACAGGTCGAAAATTCAGAGCTTGGAGATCCGAAATTACAGAGTTACAGGCATTTCAAAATCGACCTCATACAAAGCGGAAAAAAAGGTGTGTAGTTTTTTTTTAATTTGCATAAGCCTTGTTTGAGAAAAGTAGTTTGAAGTGATTCAAAGGGCACTGTGACAAATAACTTTTATTCATTGATGACCCGAAGAAAGAAAATGGAAACACCTAGTAAGCAACTTGAAATCTCTACTATGACACATGAAGAAGAGAAAGAAATGCAACATTATATATCAATATTACGAGACCAAGTGCAACAAATTTCGCTCTCACAAAAAGTAACTAAAATTAAAATGGATGGTTTAAAGAATGGAATGGAAGCTAAGATGGATGGCATGAAAGCTAAGATGGATGGCATAAAAGCAAAACTTAAAGGAAACATGGAAGATTTGAAGATAGATTTGACAAAGTTGCTACAAGAAATTCTTACTAATGATGAAAGGGTAGTAAAGGAAGCTCGTGATGAGAACAAAAGAAATTTTAGTCATGATTTCATAGACCCTAACATTGGATTGAAGACCCACCATGTTCCAAAGATCGATATGAGGAAGTTTGATGGCAAGGATCCCGTAACATGGGTACTGCAGATGGAGCAACATTTCGATCTCCATAATGTGCAAAGCACACAAAAGGTAGGCATCGCAACTTTATATTTGGAACCCAATCAGTTTGTATAGTATCGATGGTTTTGCTCTCGTAAACAAATTGTCACTTGGGAAATTTTTATGGAAGAAATCATAGCACATTATGAGGATACAAAAAGCAACATCTTTTTTAGCCAATTGATAAATCTCAAACAAAAGGGTGTAAAAGATATTCCAGAGAAGCATAGGAAGTGTTGTTGCCCCTAACCTTCCACAACCTACAAGGCTGACACCACAACAATTGGACAAAAAAAGAGCAAAAGGGTTGTGTTACAGTTGTGATAGCAAATACACTAAAGATCATAAGTGTGTTGCGAAGAAATTATTTTACATAGATTGTGACAAGGAGGAAGAAAATGCACAAGAAACATCAAAAGAAGAGGATACACACCAAGAACAAACCCTAGGAAAAATAAATAAATCTGACCATATCTTGTAATGCTCTTGTAATGCATTGGCCAGAATTACCACTCCTCAAACTATCAAGATAGAAGGACATATCAAGAAAAAAAGGTAATAGCGTTGATTGATTCGGGCAATACCATAATTTTATTCATTAGATAGCCAAGGAATTGAATTTCTTCCTATATCCAGCACCAGAGTGTCAAGTGATGGTTGCAAATGGAGAAACCATACATTGCTTTGGAAAGTGCCATAATATCAAGCTATCCATGAGAGAATATGTGTTGAATAGTCCAATGCTTTCCATTCCAATGGGTGGTGCTGATGTTGTACTAGGAGCCAAAGGCTACAATCTTGGAGTATGATAACTTTTAATTTTCAAGAACTTTTCTTGAAATTTGTTTTGGAAGGAAAGGAAGTTGAATCAAGGGGTATCACAAGGAAACCGGGAAAGATAATCAGCTCTAACGGCATGACAAAGCTTCTAAAGAAAGAACAATGAGGCGCAATTGCACAATTATGTTCGCTAGAGGTTCCCACATTGGAATCATCTATTTCTCCAGATCTCCAAGAAGTCTTGGACAATCATTCCAGGGTATTTAAAACTCCCAAAGGCCTCCCACCTATTTGTGATCATGATCATGTTATTCATTTGATTCCAGGAAGTGGTCCTCCAAACATCAGGCCTTACAGACATCGCTATGCCCAAAAGAGTGAAATTGAGCGTATGGTTGCAGAAATGCTAGAGGCTAGTACAATTCAACCTAGTCAAAGTTCTTTCTCTGCTCCAGTAGTATTGGTGCAAAAGAATGATGGATCATGGCGCATGTGTCTGAACTATAGGGATCTCAACAAGCTCACTATTAAAGATAGATTCCCCATTCCTGTCATTGATGAATTATTGGATGAATTACATGGAGCAATTTACTTCACCAAGTTAGAACTTCGTTCAGGATATCATCAAATCGGAATGAAGACTGAAAGCATTCTAAAAACAACATTTAGAAGTCATGAAGGTCATTATGAATTTTTGGTCATGCCTTTTGGCCTTACCAATGCACCTTCTACATTTCAAGGTTTCGATGAATTCCATTTTCAAACCCTTCCTTAGAAAAATTGTGTTAATATTTTTTGATGATATACTAATCTACAGCAAGTCTTGAAGGATCATGTTCAACATGTTGATAGAGTGCTCAATCTATTGGAAGAGAAACAATTATATGCAAAAACCTCCAAATGTTTCTTTTGAGTACAAAAGGTGGAATATTTGGGTCATATTGTATCTCATGAAAGTGTTAAGGTAGACCCTAGCAAAATTAAAGCCATTAAAGAATAGAAAATCCCCACATCCATAAAGAATCTACGGGGATTTCTCGGGTTGACAGGGTATTATCGCAAGTTTGTTAAGAATTATGGGAGAATCGCAACACCTCTAACAACATTATTGGAGAAAGATACATTTTCTTGGACTCCAGAAGCAACGAAGGCCTTTGAACATCTTAAAGAGGCAATGTGTCAAGCACCGGTCTTAGCTACACCAGTCTTCACAAAAACCTTTATTGTGGAATGTAATGCCTCAGTAAATGGAATTGGTGTTGTTTTAATGTAAGAAGAAAGACCCATTACTTTCGAAAGTCGTCCAATCAAAGGAAAATATTTACACAAAGCTATTTATGAGAAGAAAATGTTGGCAATACTACATGCACTTGAGAAATGGCGACCTTACCTAATGGGAAGACACTTCAAGATAAAAACAGATCATGATATTCTTAAATATTTTTTAGAACAAAGATTTTCTTCAAAAGAGCAGCAAAAATGGGTCACAAAAATGTTGGGTTATGACTTTGAAATCATCTACAAAAAAGAGAAGCAAAATGTTGTTGCAGATGCACTCTCAAGAAAGGATGAGGATGTGGAAGCCTTGATTTATGCCATTTTTATTATCCAACCATATTGGATAAATGAAGCAAGGGATGAACGGAAGAATGACGAAGAAGTGTGGGCACTCATTCAAAATTTGTAGCAAGATCCCAGTACATCTAATACATTTAGCTGGAAAAATGATTCGTTATGGTACAAAAATCGCTTATACCTCTATAAGAATTCTCAACTCAAACAAAAGATTCTTAAGGAATTGCACACACCTCCCTTAGGAGGGCATTCAGGATTTTTTAAAACTTACCACAGGGTGAAGAAGGAATTTTTTTTGGGATCGCCTTAAATCTGATATTCAAAAGTTTGTGGCGGAATGTTTGGTTCGCCAACAAAATAAAGTTGAGACAATTAAGACCCCAGGTCTATTACAACCTTTATCCATTCCAAGTCAACGTTGGGAGGAGGTTTCAATGGATTTTATCACAGGTTTACCCAAGTCCGAAGGAAAGAGTGTCATCATGGTGGTAGTTGATAGACTTATCAAGTATGCACATTTTTGTTCATTATCTCATGCATTTAAAGCCAATACAGTTGCTACTGCATTTATGGAAACAATTCAAAAGCTACATGGAAACCCAAAGATTATTGTAAGTGACAGAGATCCTATTTTCACTAGAAATTTTTGCACAAAATTATTTTCTTGTCTGGGTACTCAGTTAGCTCATAGCTCATCTTATCATCCTCAATCTGATGGGCAAACTGAGATAGTGAACAAATGTTTGGAAGGATATCTCCGTTGCTTTGTATCTAATAAGCAGACACAATTGGTCAAATGGTTGCCTCTCGCTGAAGGGTGGTATAACACTTCATTCCATATTGTAGCAAAAATAACCCCATTTATGGCACTTTATGGATATCATTCACCATCCATCACATCGTATTGAAGATAAAATTCCAAGGTTCAAGCAATGGAAGGTCACATCAAGCATCAACAAAAAGTTCTCCAACTCTTAAACGATAACCTCACTTTGGCGCAGAATAGAATGAAACAACACGCAGATCAACATCGCAGCGAAAGAAGTTTTGATGTAGGTGACTAGGTATTTCTACGTGTAAGGCTTGTTTTTCCATTTCAATCAAATGTAAAGACTATAAAGACTGATATTCCATTTCGATCGAATGTAAAGACTGTAAAGACTAATATTAAGTTTTATATTTTAATCAGATTGACAGATTTCCTTTTTCAAAATTCTATCAAATTAAATGCATCTGCGTACCTCATTCTCTGCGTACCTCATTCTCTGCGTACCTGGTTCTCCCATCTGGTGTTGATCACATTGCTCCAAGTTTTCTGAGTCCAGTACCAAACCAACTTATTCCTCCCTGCCTATCTGGGATCAACCTCTGCGGTTCACAGATCTAGAGGACTTCGAAATGGAAGTCCATTGGCCCCCATGCCAAAAACTCCAAGAACAACTCAAAATTTCCCAATTTACAATTCCAAAATCGAGCCCCCGCTCATCCCTCAAACAGATTGATTTTCTTTCCCTCCCCCCTACTTCTCCTTTCGATTATGTTTATATAGCGAAGGTTTCTCCCCTCCCAAGAAACCCCACCTCCCTTTCCTCCAATTAATCTTAAGTTTTAACCTTATCCATTAAGATATTTTCACTTGAGTTGGTCATTATTCATTAAATGAGATTTTAACCTTATCATCTCAACCGACTTCGAGAATAGTATTTTCTTTTAAGTACCTTATCATGAATTGTCCAAAGATTTGTGAAGTAAAGTAAATCTTGTCCATTGTAATAATAATTATTTATTATTTAAATAAAATAAATAAATATATTTTATTGTTCTACTTAATAAATAAGCTATTAATTAATACTTTTAAAAACTAATTCATTTTCTTACATAGACATTTATATGATTAAATTAGTACGTATACTAGTGCAATGCCTGCAATGCATGTGTATGTAGCTATCATACACACGTCTCGTAAGCATGCTCATAATCAGTGACTCAAGTTGGGTCATTAC
>APFE031107666.1:83926-98695 GCA_000404065.3 Pinus taeda
CAATGCGAGTTATGAATATAATATTTTAATATGAATTAATATCGACGTATACTTTAAAATATATTAATAATAAAAAAACAAGTTAATGTGCGCTGATAAAATGGCTCAATGATAAAATTCGATCCCTTTCAGCTCATGTTAGATCCATACATAAGATCTATCTATGCTGGTGGTATCATAATGTCCTGTACAATTTGGTCACAACTTATTGTGTAGATTGCTTGACGCTCGTGCTGAATTTCAGTGGTTGCAAGGGATGCTCAGAGGAGACTCAAGAGTCCCAAGTTCTCTTAGAACTACATATAAAATGACGAAAAATACATGTTGGTGCCTTTTTAAAATTCAGGCTCTGGACGAAGAGATCCCCATGTTAATGGAGAGAAGACAAGAAATTTTCCACTACAATAAACTGATCCTTGAATCTAAAAATGGGCTGTATATACTGTGTTCTAGAATGAGGACTATGTCAGTCATCATATAGTAGCAGTGAAATTATCTAAACCCATGGATCTTTGCTAATAGATGCAACACAGTAAGCATTTCAATTTTGGAACCACTGGAGGAAAATCAACGTGACCAACATTTAAGACTATAAAACTTCAACTCTAAATACATGCTATCTTTTTAAATTTCAACCTCAAATGTTACATTATAATCTCTGTTATAATATACAAGATACAGAACATCAGCAGAAAATATGCCACAACAGCTAGATACTCCAACATAAAATTAGTGTAGCTCTAACCGTTTCAGATTGTTCTGGTGATCATAACTTGATGTATTGTCTACACTGCTGCCTAGGCGTTCTCTTACAGGCCTTTTCCTACCCGTCAGTGGTATTTGATCTGAATGTCTTTCATCTGGTACAGATGCTGGTCTCTGCACAACCTGCACACCCAATTGCATGAAGGCAGCTATAAATCAATGTATTCACCTTGCAAAATTTATGTATCAAAAAGAAAAGGAAAAAGAAAGGAATTTTTGCCAGCTATATATCAGTAGTAGTACTACTATATGCATTTATGCACCACTACGGGCATTTATACTAGTATTAACAAAATTCATGTCATGCCAAGGGCAGAGCTACTCTATATGAATAATTTACGTGTCAAGGACAGAGCTACTCCATATAAGTTATTTATGTACCACAATGGATAAGAATCGGGAACAGTAGCACTAATTAATAGTTAAAGCCTGCCAAAGATGGGGCATACACCATGAACCCATCAATATGCTTAAAGTGCCAATACTAGACTGCATTTAAAGGAATGGATTTTAATTCTGTTGTAATAATTGGAGAAAATGAAAAAAAAAAATAAAAAAATAAAAACTTGAGCAATTAGTTTCCAGTAATTTTAATATCCCTCATGTTATCAAGGGATAAAAAAAGAATCTTTGAGCAAATACATTGACTTTTATACATTTCCTCTTTTATACAAACAGTTCCCATCACAACTTCACGTGTCTTTTGTTTCAGAATGAAGATATATCAATTCACACTATCGTTTCCTTTCAAAAATTAGAAATGGTTTATTTTCCAAAGACAATTTGTTTGTCATTCAGTTGGAATGGTTAAAGGAAATCTATAATGTATCTCACAAACTAATCATATCATGATTGTGTACTGAAATTAATACACATAAATATTAAAAACATATTTTCCATAAATGTTTGACTTACAAGTTACAAACAGTACCCATCACGACTTCACATGTCTCTTGTTCAGAGTGAAGATATATCAATTTACACAATTTTTGTCATTTTATCCACAGAAAATATCGTTCCCTTCAGCATCCATTCCTTTCAAAAATCAGAAATGGTTTATTTTCCAAAGACAATTTTTTGGTCATTCAGTTGGAATGGTTAAAGGAAATCTCTAATGTATCTCACAAACTTATCATATCATAATTGTGTGCAGAGATTAATATACACAAAGCATATTTTGCATAAATGTTTGACTGATAATCAATACCCATTCCATTGAGTCGTAAAATTGTTATCATCCCTCACAACTTAGAAACCACTGGACTGGAAAATTGACAACAATGATTAACCGAGGATCAAGGACATGCCTCATGGATGTGTACACAGAGGCCCCATGAATTCAGGGGTCATCAGGGACCCCAACTCAAATATTAAATATTTTAAAATACCTAAATAAAAAAATATTAAATAAAAAATATCATCCATGATCCAATGGGCAATTAGACAATTTGGAAACTGTTACTCAAAAATGAGAATCATTGTATTTCTCATTCTAAAACCACCAATGTCCAAATCAAAGGAAAATAGAAAGATGCATAATAATGTTTCAGGCTTTCAGCCATCATCATTAAATAGTAAGTGTCAAAACTGTCATAACTAAATATAACAAAAGAAAGCATGGAACAAGGCTAAAGCCACCAGCAATGCTCAATCAATCTCTACTTGGCCCTCTGCAGATATCTATGTGCTGTGGCAAACTATCAATATCATCTACAATATAAGATAAGATAAGATAAAATAATTATATCAATGTGCAACAAATGACAACAACATAGGCCAGTGGGACTGCTGAGTACAATGATTTCAATACAAAGCAGGAGTACTAAGAAGTCTCCTTTAGAAAGAACAAGAAGTAAACTAAAAAGATGAAGTCTATGTGAAAACATGAGAAAACCCTCGGATCCAAGTGCAGTCAGCCGCCATGATAGGGAGATGTGTAGAGGGAAAGGATCTAGGGACTGGATCATGATCCACTAGGTCTACCGCTCCTAACATCTGAGGCCGAATGAAGAAAACTCAAGATACGACGATGCCCTGAAGAAGAGCCAGGGGAAGGTCTGGACCCTTTCCTGCACTGCTACCTCACTGCTATAACTCGTTGCTAATGTCTAGGTGATATGATCTGCCCACTAGTAAGGAATCCAATCTGACGACATCTCTGAGTCTTTGGGGAGGGGGGCTGGTCCATTTAGTAGGCACTAATCTAGAGCTACAAGCAATGTTGTCATCAACCTGTCTCTTAGTGCCCCTAGCTAATGGGAGCATCATAAAGGACGAGGCAATCCACTGAACATGATCCAGTCTAGAAGGAAGCTAGAGAGTGTAGGTAAGAAGTCTAAGGACCTCCTATATGTAAAAGGGTTAGGCATCTATAGTCTGAAAACTAGAAAAAAACTAGATTGGGTCAAGATATCCCCTGAACAGGCAATGAAATATCCCATGAATCTCATAATAAATGGGGCAACAAAATATGAAGAGCTCCTCGAAAACTCAAAGATAACATAGCTGGCAGATCCTATTTCAATGGTCTATCTGTTGGTCCATCTCAATCCTTAATCAATGAGATTAATTCTAAACTTTCCCAAGGGAATCCAGAGGGCATGCATCCAATGGCAAAGCATGTAAAGGAAACAAACAATGAGTCCACCCCTCATCACCATGAAGTGCTCAACATAGAAGGCCATCTTCGAACGTAACCCACCCTGAGGGTTTGTTGCTGAAGAAAAGATACTAAGGAGGTGTTTCCTAATGCATTTGCCTTTTTGCCTAGGAAAACACTTTATGACGCCTTTTTAGCAAGTGACTTTATGTGTTATATTAAAGTCATGTTATAAGTCACTTTATGAGGTACTATGTACTATGTACTTTCTAATATTAAAGTCACTTTATTTTTAAGTTGACTTTGTGTGGAGAAAAAGTACAAGGTACAAAAACAACCAAATGATTTTAAATTCCAGCCCTCATAGGAGATTTCCCCATAATACCAACATGGTAAACCTCCCAAGGAGAACCATAACTAAACAAAATGCATGCACTGTGTAAATTGAAAGACTACGATGGAATATACCAACATAGATTAGCAAATTACATCGCAACCTAGTGCCCTATATCTCTAATGAATCATTCACACACACACACACATGCACACACACAACAATTTTGCATATTCAAAGACGATGATAGAACATTTACCTTTTAATCAAAATTTGGTCCATGAAATTGGCCATGTAAGAGCAATTTTCATCCAACCATAGGTATGCAATGCAAATGCCACCTCTAGTAAGGCCACCAGATTAAAGGAACCAAACTATAGGGTTTTATCTCTCTCAACCAAACCCATATGCTCTCATGCTCATGCTCACTACAAAGCATCATCGGCATCTCATCTAGCCATCAAACAGCCAAGGAAAATTCTTCCACTACCCCACACCATACTAAACACAAGGAAGAACTTCCCTCTCTGCTCAATGTCCCTCAAGGATACTCTTCCCTTGCAATGTGCTTCGATGTAGGCAACAAGAGCCCAATCTACCATCTACAATCTAATACTTGCTTACAAGATTAATACTTGGCTCTCAAACACCGAAAAAGCAGCACATGCACAGTGGCTGATGGATTTCTAACTCCATAGCCTTTATGCTCACCTATGACCATCTCTATTTTGTCCCAAATATGTGATTTCCAATTCATAGTGCTGATTTGATCAATTTCCAAACTAGTTAAGGGTTAGCAATAGAAAACCAAGCATAAACATTCTAAAGTATGAATGTGAGAGTGATGGAATGAATGCTAGAGTGAATAGCAACGAGACAATTGGGGGAAATCATGGTTGACATTACTTCTAGCAAGAGAAATGTAGAACTATTATACTTGCCATGATGATTGCACTCAACCCATGCACATGTGAAAACCTCCCCACCAACCTCGTACATGAATTCAATGATTGTTTTGGGGAGAGAGAGATTCTAGCATTAATATGCACATAGTTGGGGTTCATTGTGGAAAACCTACCACATGATCCAAAGAAATATATTTGCATAATACATGCTTATATATTTCCTAGTCGGGGCTTGATCTTGAGCTCTACACTAGGAATGCATACTAGCATATTTACATCATTTACAAGGGTGTCATTCATTTAAGCTTAGATGGCTTTACTCGTGTCATTTTAAATTTGTGTCTACAATTCATACATAATCTGGTCCAATACATCCTAGTTGTCAAAACCGAGATATTCCATGTTTCTTGTGGTTGGATTAATGATTGAACATGGTGACATTTGAGTAATTGTTTGAGAACTTCATATCAATGTATTTCTTTGGTTGTCCACTTATACAATCCTCATCACCCTTCTTGATTGATTGACCACAATAAAAACCTTTGGAACCTACTGGGGTTTTAGAAGGGATGTATCTTCTGATCTATGCCTTCTCTCCAAAGTCTCTCGTTCAGATTAAGGAGGGATATTGACCACAATACTATAACTTCATTTGTGCAATCTTAATTTTTTATTGTGATCAAATTCATATTTACTGGGTATCCATAAACCCAATCACTCATGTATATTGGTCAAGGCCAACCTATGTTCAAGCTAAGTATCTGTAAACCTACTCTTAGATGTATGAGTAAGCTATCTTCAGACTAGGCATCCATAAACCCACTCTCAACCTAAGTCACATGACAATGGAACATAAGATATAGAGGATGTGGATACAAATATTCAACAAGACATGCTAACCCCCAAAATGCAATAGAAAAGACACTTTTTATATATAAATTACAAATTATAGATATGTATAAATTATTAAACATAAATCAAATCAAATCAAATTTAAAATATAAAAATTAAATATTGACATAAAGATTGAAATTTTTTAGAACATCTTCAAAATAATAACACAACTAGTTACTACATCAATGATGATCAGGGCAAGTTGGGTAGTTGGTTACTTGTCCTGATGATGAACCAAACTCGTTGGTTCGAAACGCGTTGACAAATGTATTCTAATGTGATTTATGCCGAAAAATCTTCTCAAAAAACTTGATATGGATCACAGAAGCCTAAATTCAACACACTGGAATATTCAATACACAAAAAAAAAAAATAGAGATTTATAAATTAAAACCAAAAACTACAGTTTTCTAATTGATTCATTACATGTCTTCAAATCAAAATGTATAACATGGATCCTCAATCACTAATACTCTATGTTGGAGAGCTAATAAGGTAGATACTAGAACCATAGATGGAAGAATCTCATAACTCATTAGTCGTACTCCAAGTCAAAATCAGCAATATCACCACCACTACCATTGCTCTCCTCTCCATCCTCTCCTTCACCTCTTCCTCTATGTCGAATCTAAGGCCTACATTTATGGGTGTGGAAGTTGACCCCTCAAGAGAATCACCATCACCAAAAGTGATTGGCTATAGCACTGGTTCATTAAGATCCAACTTGGCCAATGCCAACTTAACAACATTTTCCAAACCCATAACATTGGGAAATACATCAACATATTTGTCTTTCCCTCCAACAAATCATCCCTCATCCTGTGAATAAAACAAACGATGGAGTGCACATTTATCATTGTCTTTGCTTTGGACTACACAATCTTGCTAGGTATGTAAGTTCCCATATGTGCTCCAATTCCTTTAAAAACAAAATGAGGAAGTAACTTGAGAGAGGAGCCTCATGGCTAACTGCAGTAGAATAGTGCATATTGCCCCATGGGTTCCCCACCAAGCATAGGGCTTCTTAATCCCCCTATCTCTAAGCACATCATTGTAGAAATCTTGGAATTTTGACTTTGATGCAATTTTGAAATTTCACCTCATAGCAAAGGTTTCCCAAATTCAAACCTGTCAATATTCAACCATAGGGCTGATCTAAAATATAAATTATAGCAGCAAATAAAGGACAATATTTCAATTCACTTCAACCGCAAATTCACTAGGAAATTCAAGAGCAAGGATACGAAATGTATGACAATGACCTTCAACCCTTGGGGCACACTTTCCAAGCATAAAATCAAATCTAGAATCACTACAATTAGAAATTTTACAACAATAAATCTGTCATGTTATCCTCAAAATATTAATGTTAAATTACTTTAACAATTTCAACCTTCACTTATGTCAAATCAACATGACAAACTAGTGCTAGAAATTACCAAATCATGAAGATAATGAAGGCTAAAAATCAAATCTGCAATTGACACAATTTTGGACAGTTGGAAACTTCATATATATCTAAAAATTAGGTACACGTACATATTATAGCCTCATCCCAAGCCCGATATAATCCTCTAGCTCTCCAATAACCTAGCCAGGGAAACCATGAAAAACGCTAACTCCACCAAAATTCTTCGGCAAACTAGTATCACACTAACAAGACTCCTTGGCTCCAAACAAGACGTTTCCTCCCTCCTCTTCAACAAGTACCACGAAGGGTTTAAACACAAAACCCTAATCTTTGTCTCGTCTCTAAGGGATGAAACCATAACCTAGTATCAAGATGCTCCCAATGCTGCAAAAAACCCTAGTGCCTCCAATATAAGAGAGATAATGTACAAAGAAAAAAACCCCAAGAGTGAGATATCAAAACTCTTCTCACTACATCCTTCCTAGGATTTCCTCATGAAACCCTAGTGTTCCATCTTTAAACAAAAGATGAACAATAAGAAGTGGGTGAAAGAAAGGACTCTCCTTTATATATATGAGGTATGGGAGGCCAAAAATGCACGAGTTAGCCTAAACCCTTACAAGCAACCTACTACAAACATGTAAGCTGACACATGTGAAGCACTATACTCCAACAGTACACATGTCAAGCCTCGAGGTGATGTCATGCATAAACAAGGCGCCAAAGTGATGTTGCTACACAAGATGTGTCCATGCTCCACTAAAAGTCCACATGGACTCCATCGCTCCTCCTAAGCCATGTGCTCCTTTAAGTCCACTCCACCTAGATAACCACTGTCACAACCTAAGCATCGCCAAGTCAACTACAAGCCTCCATAAGCATCGCCAAGTCAACTACAAGCCTCCATGTAAGCATCCAAGCAACCCAATGCCATTTAGGGCTTAATGCCCAAATCTAGAATGTCAACACTCCTCCAATGCAAGGCATCCTCCAACCAAGTAACATACTATCATATGATCTCCAACACTCGAGAGCAGAAACACATAAGCATCCAATTAAGTTCTAACAAATCAAGAGCAAGCCACTTCCACATGTGCACATCCATCACAAGACCAACCAAGGACTCATCCATACACCACGTACCTCACATCACATGGTCTGGTACTCAAAAGGTTAAGTGCCCTCCCCAAGTAACTAGCGCTCCTCCTCCTAGGTAGGTACCTCTCCTAGTTGAGCAACCAACTCCCCTATTGTGTGCACCTAATGGGTTAGTCAACAAGCTAACTATGGTCGTAAACTACTAAGCAAGGGCATCATACGAACACTCTAACCAAGGTTAAGCATCTTGAACTAAACCATCCATGTGTCCAATGTCCACGAAGCATCACCATGGGGCTAGGAGATGGCATTCTCTTAGCATGGTGAAAATACTTTTAAAGTAACCTCAAAAAATAACAATCATAACCTCTAACTCTCCCAACATCAACAGGAAATTATAGCAAGCCCTCCTTGACCTCATTAAGGGAAAACTCTACAAAACCCTCCAACAAAGCATTGGTGTGCAACAAATTAGACACAACTAGGGCACATGTTGGACATGCACTTAACATTTATCATTGTCAAACAAATGTCTCAGTCTGACACATTTCCTAGTGTGTCACATGCCTGACACGCAAGCCATAAACATGTATGCCTAGAGGGTGCTTCATGTTTCTTAGCTCTTGGCTATATTCAAGTTAGGTATATACATGAACCTGCTCTTAACATTTGGGAATTGTATTTGAATTGAGTATCTATAACATTATAAACCCATTTTTCTTCTTATTTTGGCTATGTTATCACAAAATCTGGCACTTTAGTGAAAAGTCTTCACATGGTGTTAAGACTACTGTAACATGGAAACGTTACCATTGTCACTTAGGCAACAACTTCCCTCTTTTAATGAAGGACGGATCCCACAAAAGGGAAGCTTCCTTAGTAGCCTCTAGGGTTCCAAAGACGAGAAAAACCAAGTCTAAGGACACCTATCTAGTTGCTCAAATTACCACCAACAAGATATGATATTCAAGTTAAGGACAAAATGTTTAATCGATGCAATTTCCAGATCTAAATGGACGATGATATAGATCAATTTAGAAGGCTTCACAAGTTAACATTTATCAAAAGAAGATCTCAAACACTCAAAAGAAGAAATTGATATTGGCTGTTGTAAACCTCACATAAAAGATGATGTATTGCAGCAATAGAACAAGTAATAACAGCAGCAATGAAATCAGCCTTATGCAAGTGATTAGAAAATGAAACTGGGAGTAAATAATCAATTAAACTTGGGTTTAATTGACTAGCTAAAACTGAAAATTAATATGCATATAACAGCCCCAGGAAACAAGATATCTAGCCCTAGAAGAGCTGTCAAATAAATAAGAAATGTAAAATATGATGATAAAATCAATTCTAAGCCAATTAAATGCACAATTACCCTAGACATCTAGCATAACTATGGAAAAAATCATGTAAAGCTGTTACAAACACTAAATTAACCATAAAACAATAAAATAAAAGTTAACTCCGGATTTTATGACTGACTTATCAGAAGAAGACTAGTGCCCACTTATTTTTTGTAACATATGGGGTCAACTAAGGACTCCTTAGGGAGAAAGTAAGTGAATCAAGGATGATATCTAGGGCTGTCCACTACAGACTCTATAAGATCCATCTAGTATCTTACAAAATCGAAGAAATTCAAGGGAAGACTCCCCACTAGAAATCTTCCTTGGGTTTTAAACAATGGATTTATCCAAGAAAAAACCAAGAGAATGCACCTTTCCACTAGAAAAGTACAAATACACTTAATAATCATTCATAAAAAAATCCAACAAGATTTATAGAAAGCACTTATTCAAGAAACCATTTACATCTATAAACCTTCACCATGAAAATCCATAAAAATTGTTGAGAAACCAAGTACTAGAAGAAAATTATTGATTTCTATTAACTTGATAATTACTTGTGAATGTGTGTTGACTTCTTATTACTTATATTATTGTCTTCATCAAGTAATTATACAAATGTGCAAAACATGAAGATGACAAGAAGACAAAGAACACAAGAAGTTAGGCTCCAAGCCAGCGCAAAACCCCACAAGGGGGAAAACCCAAACAATCATTCTCTTATAGAATCAGATCAAAATGAGATATTCAAGACCCAAGACCAAGACTGTCACAAAGAACCCAAGTCAGCCCTCCTCCAAGTCACCTCCAAAAAGTCAAAATCAACGCTAGTCAAACCCTTCTGAAATCTGGTCAAATCACAGAAACTTTCAAACCTGGAGTGGAGGTTGAAATTCGGTCCAGTAGTAGCCTCATAAAACCATAGAAATTTCACACATGTGAGCAGAATTAGGGCAGAAAACACAATTTTTCTCTCCTTTGACTTCCTTCTCTCTCCTTTGATTTTGGCTGATTTTTCTTCTTCTTGCACAGAAATCAATGTGATGAGTTGAGTGATGACTGAGGTTGAGTTGACTTGTATTTATAGCTGTCCAGGAGGGTCGAACGGCTGCCACACAGGCCAACTTGTCCAAGGAGGACTGACTTGGTCTTGTTTTGACTATTTGACTCAAAATACAAATTTCATTTTCTTTTCTTTCAAAAATTCCAAATGGGACTTGACCTCAAATACATTTATTTTGACTCAAAAAATTATCCTTGAATCTTTTGAATCTATAGGCATGAAGAACATGCTTTGACCAATAAATAAAATAATAATAATAATAATGCACATAATAAATATATGTCAATGATAAAAATTACATTTTATTACATTATGAAGACCGACACTAGTTACATTTTTCAATGCTCCTTCTTAACTAGGGAGTTATTCATAATGACACTACAGGATACTCTCATGTTGAAATATTCGTATAAGAAAAGATCTGGATTGATGAGCATCAATGATGATTTACATCATCATAGCCAACATTGTCAAAATACCAAGGCCTTGACTAACAAGCTCTATCTCTCCACTTGATCATAGCACAATGCTAGGAGGCATAAATTTGGACATCACCGCCACTCAGGTGTTCCTAAGGTATTACCTCACAAGCTATGTCACAAGGTTCGTCGAACTTTAACCTTCAGGTTTGAATTTTGGCGAACCTTAAAAAAAAATTGAGGTTTGGCAAACCTCATCGAACCTCATAGCCATTGACTAAGTCCATAGATCAAAACTCATAACTTCATGTCACAACTCAATCTTGTAATTTATCCTTGCAATTTCCAAGTTTGTGATAGCATTTTTTATGTTTATTGATGTTGATTTCTTACTATTTTATCCTATAATTCATTATAAATTAATATATTTGTATATATATAGACGAATCTAATGGCAAACCTCATCCAAACCTCATCAAAAAATTCGAACTCAAACCAAACTTAATAATTGTTGAACCCGAACTCGAACCCAAAACATGTGACATTGCTCACAGGACCATTTCCTAATCTAAGGAAAAGTACATCCTCTGAACCATTCTTTACCAAGTGCATGTATCTGACTTAGGATGTTAATCCTAGTCAATCACAATACATGACTCAAGAATGTACGTCCCTAACGCTTATCCAATTTGCCATTCTCCATAATAGTGCCTTTACTAGGCTTACGGTTGTTAGTCCTAGCCATAGCGCATGAGATATGGAGAATATGGTGTCCACACTCACTCCGTCTCAACCAGGGAGGAGTTCCTCACTCTCCCTTAAACAGGGAGAAATAACCACAAGCCAGGAACTTGCCAAATAACCATCCTTTTTCATAGAAAAAAAATCATCAATGCATCAACTATCTGCTTCGTCAATGGAGACATATTGTTGCTTCACGAATTCATCTTGCATCATGTCACGAACCATAAAGTTCTTCGACCTTCCTGGTTTTCTGTCAATCTAACACGTAGCCTTGATCAATATTAGAATTGAATCTATCATGTCAGTTCATTTTGCTTCATAATTGATTGAACCAACTGCTACATCTTCTTGTATAGTGCTCAGGAATTTGCTAGGTATCCTTCTAGGAATTCATACCATATCTCAATCATCCATAGTATCTCTTCTTATTAGTATTGCGAAATTAATTGATGTTACCACAAATTCCAAGTTGTAAGATCCTTCACTTAATTCTGCTTCCTGCTCCCTTTGAAGTCAGTATCACTACTTGTGGTTCATGAATCCTTCTTTCTCAAGATTCCTTTTAAACATATGACTTCCTCAAAGTTTTGGAGTATGTCTTCTAGCTGAGGAAATTGTCTTTACTTTATCCATTTCCTCTCACTGGGAGAACCTTTAAACTGTACTTACTTACCGAAATCATATCCTTCGGAGAGATTTATTGAATAAGTAGTAATGACCAAACATAGTATCTTTCGACTTTTTGCCCAACTATCTAGAGTAATGTATCTAACCAACATGTAAATTGTCTTGTTACCAACTTCCTCTGAAGATGATATCCATAAGTCCATTCTGAATTTGATTTGATTCCTGATTGCAAGATCTTCTATGATCATGAGACTCCTTATACATAATAGGAGTAACCTCTTTCATTTTAAGTGAGAGAAACCTTCTAATAGAAACTTCCTTTTTGAAACTAGCTTCCATGTTGCTCTTTCAATTGACTATCTTCATTGCATACTATTAAATTGCCTTTAATTCTTATCTACACCTCTGTTTTGAGAAACAATCAGTTCGAAACCGACTTGGCCGAGTTGGTATGAGTCATACCCCCACCGGGTCGACTCGGCCTTCAAACCGAAGCGGTCAGCCAGGTTATTACCGAGTCCGCCGAGTTGTCTAACGACTCTGTCGGCTCAGTGACAGCGGCCCAAAAAAGGCAAAACAACGCGCTTTTTTTTTTGCAATTTGATTTTTGGAGACCCCAAACCCATTTCTAATCTGCCTTTAGGTTCTTTAGGGTACATTCCCCTCTCCTAAACCCTATAAAACCCACCCAACTCCTCTTACTTCCTCACAACCATCTCATTGCATTTGAGTGAGAGTTTGTGAGGAGTTGTGGAGTTTGTTTTTGGAGCAGCAGTGAGGAGTCTTGGGCAAGCATTGTAGCAGGAGTGAGGACCTTCTTGGGCAGCCATTGGAACTGCATTGAGGAGTTGGTTTGTTGGAGCAACCTTGAGGAGGCAGTTTGTGCCTAAAGGTATTTCTTTCACTTGTAAAAATCTCTTTTTGCTTATTTATTTTTTTGTGCAAATCTGGAAATTGAAAAGAGTGTTTTTTTGTGAAAGAAATGAACATTGAAGCAATGCTATTTTTTTTGTTTTCATTTTCAGATCTTTTTTTCCTTTGATTTCCAAGTGAAAAAATGGCATCTAGAGCATAGTTTTAAAACTCCGACTCCGACTCCGACTCGGCTGAGGATTGACTCCGACTCCGACTCCGAAACGGTAATGACTCAGCTGGCTCGATTTCAATGACTCGGTCGTTGTAAAAAATACATTAAATATTTAGTTTTTTTATAAAAATATATAATTTTGAAGATTTTAAACATAATTTTAAAGATTTTCATTCATGTTTCCAAACACACAGCATTATAATATAGATGGAAGACAACATATGATCAAAGTAGGCTCATGAACCAATCCATTATATCAAAATGGTACCCAATGGCAATACATAGTCAACTGTCATACATGATCAAAGACTCAAAACAAAAAACACATAACCAAGGAGGCTAGAAATGGCCTCTACAAGACTACAAGTCTACAACAAAAGTACTACTGGCTATTGCTAGTAGCTACTGCCAGAGGAGCCAAGATCATGTCGATCAATCTCTGGATCATCATCATCATCAGAGTCAGAGCCCCCTGCCCATGGCTCCTCCTCATCATCATCATCTCCAACTGCAACTGTAGAAGTGGTACCACTAGCAGGCTGTGCAACTGCAGTAGATGCACGCTGAGATAGAGTAGCTATGCGGCTGCGCTTCTGTCGTGGCTCAGGCTGAGAAGAGGAAGCTGGAGTCCTTGCTGGCTGTGAGACTGAGGCTGATGGATCTGCATTCAACTGAACATGTTGAACTTCAACTGATGTCTCCAAATCGAAATCTAAACCAAGATCCTCATCAGGATCAAAATCTGCTGGACAACTCTCCACTACCCAATCTGACGTTGGATCAATGTCTTCCAACACAATGGGATCTGAATCAGGTCTTTTGTTCAGCAAATGGTTTCGTCTAAGCCGAAGGTTGTACTGGACATAAACTAGATCATTTAACCGTTTTTGATCCAAACGGTTTCTCTTCTTTGTGTGAATCCTCTCAAAGACAGACCAATTTCGCTCACACCCAGATGCACTGCAAGTTTGACTCAAAATACGAATTGCAAACCTTTGCAATTCAGGAACATGGCCACCAAAGGCCTCCCACCATTGTGCTGCAAAACACATAGGAGTGTAATGAGTTAGCTCAACAAAATTACAAATTATATATAACTTTCAAATTATAAACGATTTAACAAACTTTAAAAAAAAAGTAAAACTATTAAGAATTTGAAAATTGAAATTTTTGTTTACCTGGCTCATCTGCTTCTCTTGCAATCTTTGCTAAGTTCTTCCCAAAGGTACCTGCTGCATCGCTGAAGGTTGTGGCCTGTCGGTGTATCTCCAGCTGATCAGACTCCAATGGGATCATGCGATCAATGCAATCAATCAGTCCATCTTTGACCTCCCCCCTCAAAGCTCCTGACTCTTTAGCTTTATAATGATACCGTGGGTTCAAAAAATACCCAGCTACATGTATAGGGCGATGGAGTTGATTGTTCCATCTCTCATCAATGATTGCCCAAATGGGCCCATACTTTGCCACT
>APFE031107666.1:108039-135063 GCA_000404065.3 Pinus taeda
CCCCCACTCTCTGGTGTGTTCGAGTTGGGTATCCAAAAACCCACTCCCTTGTGTATCCAAGTTGACTATCTATAGCCCACTTGCATATTAACTCTCAGTGACGCTTCTCCTCAAGTTGGGTATCCATAAACCCACTCTCAAGTGTATTCAAGTTGGTTATCCATAAACCTACCCTTCATATTTTGGACACAACCAACCTCTAGATTTGGGTATCCATAAAGCCACTCTCAACATATTTTCAAACCGGCCTTGCTAACCGGTTACCGGTCTAACCGGCCAGTTAGCAGACCCACCGGTCGAAACCGGCCAAAAAACTTGATCAGGCCAATCATTTCTCCTTTTTTTGCCCTAAACCAGTCCTAACCCGGCCAGTTCCGTCCTAAACCAGTCGGTTAGGAGGCATGCCCAGCGTTTTCAGACATTGTTTTAAAAACACTGTTGTAGAGTCATTGATTTTGGATTTTCAGAGACTGTGGCCTATTTTGCTGAATTGTATGGGTTGCTTGCTCGGTGGCTGGTTATCTCTGTGCATATTCTAGAACAGCGTGCCACTCACTGAGGTAAAATTGTGCCTTATCTGCTAGCTGGAGGTTTGTTGATATATTTGCAAGCCTGAAGTGGGAGTGTCGTTACCATTGTTGAAGGGAAAATACTATAAACAGACCCTTGCAAATCAAATCAATGAAATGAAATACTTTGGAAGTGAGTGATTCTCCATGATCACGAAAAAACTGGCCTGCATACTTATTTTGTGACTAATATTTATCTAGTAGCTTTGCTGAGTTGTTGGTTTCTTCCTAGAGTTGGTGTTACTCATTGTTTGCTGAGCTTTGGCGCTGTGTATACCTTGAGGAGAGGCTGGACCTGCATGTTACTTCAAAGTTCAAATAGAGGTTTTCCATCACTTTGCCAGAAAAGAGCTACTGTCATATTCTCTCAGACTTGACCAAGTTCCCTCATTAACTCTTACTCTGTACATCTTTGAAGGCAGGTATAATGACTGTGCAATATTCCAGTATGTAGTTAATACACATTATTTCTACTTGGGTTAAAATTTTAAATATTTAGTAAATTTTGCTACACATTGAGTATTATATATGTTATGTTGAGACAAAGAAGCCCCAACTTCTCTACAGCATTATGTTCTCCACATAAATCTTCCATTGGAAGAAACATCCAAACTCAAGTGAAACTTGTAATATCACCTACAACATATTGCAAACAATTGTTTGAGAAAATTACACAAAGAACAAATCCACTCCTAAGAGCTGTGTTTATAACTTTATCTATTCACTGGTATCTTCATAATCATCATTTGGCTAGACGGACATTTGCACAAAGTCTATCGGTTATTAAAGCCATTGAATTGTATAATACAGAGAGGATACAGCTATGCCTTTATATCATAGTAGAGTGCATACATCTTGTCTATTGTTGGTCTGGGATGTGTTAAATTTGTTCAAATGGAGTTTTTAAGACACTTCTTAAATCAACCTAACAGAGCAGTACTTGGTTGCAATGATTCTATGAGGTAGAACAACAAACCTTTGGTGCCATTTTGATATATTCACCTTTACATGGTATATAAATGAGCAAACTTTGCATATTTTGTCTCTATTGGCTTGGAATCATGGTTTTAAATCTTAAAAATAGATTTGTTTCATTAAAAAAAATTATTTAATGCATTTTTTAAAACCGGTTCGTTTAGACCAAACCAGTCCCGGTTAGACTGGTTCCAGTCAGTAAACCGATTCATTAGGTGGACCAGTCTAGTCACCATTTCTGGTTTTAAAAACACTGACTCTCACTTGTATTTCATCACTTCGCCCTGTAGCCCTTTGTTCATATTAAGGAGCAGTATTGAGAATGATGTAATCATCACATTTAGCTATGGCTAACTCTTACTATGTCAATAATGCAATTGGTTGGGCATTAATGTCTTTATTTATTACATTCCTACGTTAGGGTTAAGACCAACCTAGTCAACTTTAATATGTAGACTCAATAACCCTCTTGGAGATTGTGCCCTACATATGTAGTGTTGTTACCCTCTTGGGGATGGCACCCTAGTTCTTAAGTGTGTATAAATACACTCAAGCATCATTTGTAATATATGATCTTCTTAAATATTTGCATTAATATCAAGTGTTTTGAGCCTACAAGCACCTTATACATGGTGTTTTTCCCTATTTTTTATTGTGTTCTCTATTAAAGGGTCAACACAATTGGACTAAAACAAGTCAGCCTACCCAATACTATTAAACCCTCCAACAAATTAAGTACAAGTATCCACTACTGCTTTCTTTAAACAATTTCTACACGATGAGTCCTTAAATAGGTCCTTATTTCAACTAAATGCATAAGAGAGGATGTATTTACAAAAACTAACAAAAATTGAAGTAAAATTATGATCTTAATTCTTAAACGTAAAGTAAATGAAAGATAATCCCTACTTGTCCACTATGCCCCAGTGTAACTGTGACTTTGGTCCAAGACATGAATTCTTTGACCACTACATTCATGCTTATCTTCAAAGAAAATTTCAAACCCTACACTATCAAAAAACTCTAAAGAACCCTATAATGAATTGATAGTTTCCAAGTTTATATCAAAATCTTTTAGAACCCTTTAGGAACCGAACAAAGAAAAAATTCATGTGATTTCAAGGTGTGATGAACCAATCCAATTCAAATCATGGATATCCAAAATATTTGGAAAATAATAAAGAAATCCATAAAGACAATATTAAACTTATATATATATATTATATTATGTATACCAAGCGTATGAGATTGAATATGAATTGGATAGGATGACACAATACAACAGAGGGCCCCGATAAGCCCGAGGGTTAGCTCAATTCATCGAGTTCCCATCGTCAAAGCACCTCGCTATTGAAAGGTCATGCGGTCAATTATCCTCAACTCTCTAAGGGTTAGGCTTCATTAATGAGCAGCTGGGAACAATGTTTTCGTGGACATAGCAGTTATCGCTCTCCAAAGTTCATGAACCACATCAAAAAGAAAAACAATGAGGGCCCTGTTATAAATACTTAGGCAGGGGTGCCTTTTCACTAAGAGACATGTCCTTTTGACAAGACACGCCTTTTTATTATAATGACTTTTCACTGTTTAATATATTTATGGTTATAGCATTGCCTTCCCCTTTAGAAATGCTTTGTCCTCAAAGCATGTATATAGAAGGGGTTTACATCTTTGCTCTAGCTTGAAATTTCTTTGCATGGTCCTCATTTCTTGATGTTGTTATGGTTGAAAATATGATATAGTACGAACTTATAAGTGTTGAGTGTTAATTTTCCATTGTTCTATGTTGTTACAATCACTTGTGACTTTAGCCCAATTCTTTTCTTCAAATAACAATCACTTTCAAATCAATTTAATCTTCCAGTAACAAATAGCAATTACAGATAGAACAGTGAATGCAATGAACAATAGAAGACAATCAAGAGCAATAGGAAACACAAGATTTTGGTCACAGGCCAGGGAAAAACCCCACAATGGGGAAAACCCCTTCAAATTATTCTTATTAGATTGTCATAAAATGTTCAACAAAGAGATTACAATGATCCAATTCATCAACCAAGAGTCAAAGGTCAACAGCTTTGACTTTGCAATATACCAATATCCAAAATCCAATAGATGAGCCCAAAAGTGAACTCTGGTCAAACTATCAAATCTAATCAAAGTCAACTGCATTCAAAGATGCCCTAACCAGTCCTAGATTCAGTGGTCAAACTCCTCAAAACAACTCGGTCAAAGGTCAAAAATAATCTGCCTCTTTTGTTGGTCAAAATGAAGTCAAAACAATCCAAAACAACTCGATTAAACCTAGTCAATGGAGAGAGAAAATCCGCAGTCAAAGTCTGCGGTCAACTATAGTCAACCTCCCCAAAGATCCTCGATCTTTGTGCCAAAGAATGCGGCCTCCAATAAAAAATCCAAATCAGAATTCAAACCAAGTCAAAGTGTGTCGAAACTCAAAAAAATCAACAGTGGTCAAACGATGGTCAAGAACACATTTTAGCCCTCCTAAAATTCTCTCTCTTCTACTCGCACATATGAAAAGAAGACTTGCAATTTCAAATTGTACGAACCTCCAAAAAGTAGAGAAGATGTGTGAGATGTGTGTCAAAATGAAGTTGACTTGTCTTGTATTTATATGCTTCCTTGGGGACCCAACCTGAACTTTTGTGCAAATGTGGATTTTCACATTAAAAATATATTTTTTCTTGACCAAATTAAATTCTTCCCATTGAAGAATGTAACTAGTGTCAGTCTTCATAATTGTATTTGATGAAAAGAAAAGAAAGAGATTTTTTTTTGTAAAAGAAATTGACTTATTAAAGCATGGGTTTTATGCTTAGGTCATTCATTTTTAGGTCAAAGCCTCCACTGAAGTCTTCTAGGTTTTATCATGAGTCAATAGAGTTATTGTGATTTTTATTAGAACCTTCTTGGGCTTTTGTAATATGTAAAAAGAACTATTTTTGAGTCATAAGAGTCATTTGTCACCTCCACACCAAGTCGTCCCTATCCTCATGAAGTCAGTCTAGATTAGGGCTATTCAACCCAGCAAAAAGGCTATATATAGAGGCAGCTCGACTCATTTGAAGCACACACTCAACAAGTTTGATCTGCAAGAGAAAGAGGCAAAAAAGAAGAGTGATGTTGCGGGAGAAGGAAGGAAGAAGTTGGGAAAACTAAAATCGAGTTCTTGGGCATCTCTCTCTCACACGTGCGAAGTTTCTAGGCTGAAGATGGGGCCGAAATATCTGAATCAATTGCAAGTCCAAAATTATGAAGTTGGGGGCTGAAATTCTAGATTGAAGTTGCATCTAAGAAGCGGACACTTGGAGACTTTGGCAAGGATCATCTACTAGAAGGAAGGGTTGACTTGGTGATTAGAGGAGGTCTTTGTCTAGTTCTAAAGAGTCTTGGATATCTCATCTTGATTTGAATATACTAATGGAAGAGTTGGGCTGGGTTTTCCCCTAGGTAGGGGTTTTGCCTTGGCTGAGTGCCTACATCTTGTGTCCCTTGTTATGATCTTCATTGTTTGGCATTTGTCTTGACGAATGGAACATAATAAATTGAAAGAAGAACTAATAAGAAGAAAAGAGCAATCATAAGAAAATGTCAAAGTCTAAGAGAAATCTACCTAAAGATACTAATCCATATTATGCACTAGATTTCTCAACACTTCCAAGGGCAAAGAGGGTCTTCTATGGATGAGGAAGGTTGTCCAAAGGAGGAAATTTGTCCCTGAGCTGCCAAATTAACACTCCCTCCCAGCTAGGGAGAAATTTTCGACTGCATCATGAATCTCATCTCAAATGTCTCGTCATCATCAAGTCAAATGTCGTCTCTGCTCATCTGTTGAACACTCTTGAATCTAAAAGAAGAAGAGTTTGACATCATAGGGGAGCTCAAGCTACCACCCTCTATCCAAGGACAATAGGCAGGATATGACTTACCGTGAGGTAAGGATCGCAGTTATCAAATTGCCTATTGATGTTCCCAACATGACCCTCAAGAGTCAGTGGTAGAGCACCTGCATCCACTACCTTGGGAGGAGATATACACTTATCATGAGTGGTAAGGATCAGACACAACCCAAGGCCCTTGGGGGAGATACACACTTACCATGAAAGGTAAGGATCAGACACGCCCAAGTCTCCTCACTCATTCACTAGATGGGTGATAATCCCGACAAGCCCAGCTTGTGGGTAGGATGCATTTTGGGGTATACTTGGTAGGGGGAGATACACACTTACCATGAGGTCAGGATCAAACACAACCGCACAATGACAATAGGGGGAGATACACACTTACCGAGAGGTAAGGATCAAATACACCACGAGTTTCATCAACCTCGGAAGATCTTAGACTCAATTCTTCACCCTAGAAGCTCAAACAAAGGGGAAGAGCATAGATCAATGTTCTCGATCCGCCTAGACCCTTACGCGAGAGGGTCACATCCATCAGTCCAAGCTACTCTTTGAAGACCAAGAACTTCTCTTTCGGCAAAGCCCTGGTGAGTATGTATGTTATCAGCCCATTAGTCAAAATATGATGGAGTCTCACAGATCCTCTCTACACATTGTCTCGTATGTAGTGATAATTGATCTCAATATGCTTGGAATTGTCATTAAACACAGCATTTCTACTAATCGGATCCCACTCTTGTTATCACAATATATCACAATCGTATCTAGGACCTACTCATACAGCTCTCCAAAGAGCTTCCTCAACTAAACTACCTCATAGCTAGCTATGCTAGCAGCAATGTACTTTGCTTCGACCATGCTCAAAGCTATGGACTTTTGCTTCATGCTCATCCAAGATATCATGGAAGAACCCAAACTAAAGCAGCACCTTGATGTGCTTTTCCTGTCAATAACATTTTTGGCCCAATCAACATCAGTGTATCCATGTAGCCTCACATCTCCAACAGTATATCTCAGACCAAGATTGATCGTCCCATGCAAATATTTCAGCACGTGTTTGGCAACAACCCAGTGTGCATGAAAGGGATCAGTCATGAATTGACTTAGTGTCGACTGTAAAACATATGCCTAGACGGGTGTTCACAATGAACATCAATGCCCCAATCAACTGACGGTACTCAGAGGGATTCGCCAGGTCAAGTCCAGTAACATCTCCACAAAACTTCTTGAAATTCATCTCCATTGGTGTGGCCAAGGACTTGCATTCTACCATTCCAAATATTTCCAACAGCTTCACGACATATTTTCCTTATGAAAGGAAAATTTCACCAGCCTTTTGCCACACTTCTAATCCAAAGAAGTAATGCATCAAACCAAGATCCTTCATTTCAAACTCAGAGGCCAGTTCCCTCTTACACTCAAGCATCAAAAGTTCACTACCTATCAAGAATAAATCATCTACATATAAAAACAAAATCAAAGGCATACCTTGGACCACTTTGAAGTAGAGCTTCAGGTCAGCACTGCTTCTTGTGAATACAAGATTCACCAAGTAAACTGTCAATGCGGGCATACTAGGCTCTGGGGGCTTGCTTTAAACCATATAATGCCTTCTTCAACTACAAACATGAGTCTTCCTGTCCTTCACCTCAAGTCCTTGAGGTTGTTCAACGTATACTTCTTCCTGCAGTATGCCATGAAGAAATGCAATCTTCACATCCATCTAGTGAAGAGTCCATCCTTGACTAGCAGCAAGTGCAACAATCGATCTAATGGTGGTGTAGCAGGCATCAAGTGCAAAGATGTCATCATAATCTTCTCCCTCTTTCTAGGAGAAACCTCTAGCCACAAACCTTGCTTTATACTTCCCAATGCTTCCATCAGCTCAATGCTTGATCTTGCATAACCACTTCAAAGTTATGACAAACTTTCCTTTAGGTCTCAGTACAACCATGGCATTCTTCCAAACTTGCTCTTTCACTACTTCTTCAAAAGTGGGAGGTTCAGCCTGTATGATGGAGCTCATAACTACAACGTACCCCTAGTATCGGCATGGCTCCTTGCTTTCTCTAAAGGTACCTAGAAAACGGTATGCTTTTCAGCATCCTGTAATGTATCACAGAGCCAAAGTGGTCTCTTCCTAAGACAGGGATCACTTGGAGGAGCATCCAAGGGATCCATAGGCTCCATGGGATCGTCAACAATATCTTTCTCAAATTTCGGCGGATAAGGACTTTCTAGCAGGTCCATGTCGTCATCATTCTTCTCAACGGGAGGAGGTGGAGGAAGGTCCCTTGCTTTTCCAAAGGCAACATCTTCATCAAATGTCACATCCCTGCTAAACTCGGTTTTCCTTCGACTAGGCACATATATTCTAAATGCTTTATAATTGTCACAATACCCAACAAACGTACCTTTCTTTCTGGTGGCTTCCAGCTTGTTCCTCTTGTACTTTGCAACATGAAAATACACGAGACAACAAGATATTCTTAGATGACCAATATCGGGCTTCACACCTATAAACACTTCTTCGGGAGTTTTCTTATCTAGAGCTTGATGAGGAACCCTGTTTTAAACATAGGCCATTGTATTTGTAACTTTTCCCCAAAGGAACTTCAGCAGCTTTTGATCATCCTCGAGCAACTTCCATGATAGACTTGTTCTTTCTTTTATCGACACCATTTTGCTTGGGATTGTATGGTACAATAGTCTCTTTCTTGATAAAATCAACAAACCCGTTTGAGCCTTGAGGTATACTCTCCACCATCGTCGAACATGAAAACTTTAATTTTCTTCCCTGTTTGATTTTCTATCAGCACCTTGAAGTCCTTGAACATATCAAATGCCTCATCTTTATTCTTCAAATAGAATATCCATGATTTCCTAGAGAAGTCATCAATAAAGATTATGCAGTAGAGATGGCCACCAAGAGAGTGCATTGGCATGGGTCCACATAGGTCAGAATGGATGAGTTGTAGCATATCATTAGTCTTGTTTTTGTTGGAGGGGAATGGTCATTTTGTCTTCTTTCCACCAGCACATCCTGGACATACTCCATCATGACTAGCTTGAACATCGAGCATCCCAGAAACCAACTTTCTTACTTTAGGCATGGCTTCATAATGTAGATGTGCCAACTTTCGGTGCTATAGCTCACTTTGATGATTGGTATTGTGGACAATAGCTCGCAGTGATCTTCCATTGACTCTATAGAGTCCTTCAATTCTAGATCCCAAGGTGAAAGCATCTCTCATGTGAGATTCCACAAACCATGTGCGGACTTTTCCTCTTATGAAGGCTACTCTCATGCCTTTGTCTTCCAAGGCAAGTTTAAACACCAAGTTTTTCTTTAGTCCTGGAACATACATAACATCATGAAGAAGAACGAATTCCCCAGAGTCCAAATGAAATTTGACAGAACCAAATCCCCTTATAAGATGAGTGGAGTTGTCCCCAAGAATGATCTTTAGATTTGTCTCTCTCTCAACCATATTTGAGGGGACTTCCTTGTACCCAGAGAAATGTCTAGAAGCCCCACTATCTACTAACCAACTATCACGTGAATCTGGAGGAGAGGAACTTGAAAGGGCAAAAATAAGAATATATTCAAATTGTGAAGCAGCAACATTGCTTTCATACCTTGAGTTCCTTGATCTCTTTTGCAAACAATAGCCGAAATCTGATCTTGATGCAGTTTGACTTGAGTTGACTTTTGGAGTTTGGCTAATCATCTTGGGAGGTTGACTTGGTCGATTGGAGGAGGCCTTTGTCTTGGTCGAAAGGTCTTGGTTGTCTCATTTGATTTGGTTCTAAAAGAAGAGGAGAATTTTTGGGTTTTCCCCTAAAAGAGGGTTTTTGCCCTAGCTGAGAGCCTACATCTTATGTCCTTGATCTTTATGTTTATGTTTTGGTAGTTGCTTGACGATAAGAAGATAGAAGAAGACATAAAAGAACTAAAAGAAGATAACTAAATATCACAAGTAATTATCAAGATAAGAAAATCTCTTTGCCTTTATGATTTTCCAAAATGGTATCAAATCTAAGGTGAAGTAGAAGAAGAAAAAGGCAACTTGAATATCACTTAGCAAGGGTTCAATAAAGGATTTAAGGAGAAAGAAGAAGAAGTTTTGGACTCTTGAAATGTTGAATGAAGGAAGGAAGTCTTGAAAGACCGCGGATCTGGGCTAGAAGGATGAAGAAAGTATAGGTGCCAAGAAAAGGCTCTTTAGGCATCATTTGTCATCACTTCAAGAAATTCGAAAAGCAAAGATAAAAATCAAAGATCCTATGAAGAATATCTTGAAGGCAGCGCTAAAGGAAGTATAACTTGGGAAGCAGACACTTTCAAGAAAGGTTAAGTAAGGCTACTACAAAGTACGTATAACATAACATGCTCAATTGTGAAGTTTTTAGGTCTATATCAAAATATGCATTAGGGTTTTGCTACACAAGTCTAGGATTTGTAGTCTTATATTTAAATATTTTTAATATCTAGGATTATAAACCGTAGATGGATATTAAATTAGAGATTCATATTCAAAAACCCTAACCCTACTTTATTTTGTTCCCTCATAGAAACCCTAGCCTTTGGTCTCTAGGGTTTGTAGGTAGTATAGGGAAAAATAGCAATCCCTTGTGAGGGTAGAATTGGATTTGTGACTCAAACCCTAGAGTTGATGTTTCGAAAGGTAACATCATGAAACTTAGGGTTTGGATCTGGAAACTCTAGGAATTTTTTCTCTATAAAGATTCCATAGATTAATGAACTAGTCTTCATGCTTTCCTACTTGTATATTTTGCTTGGTGGTACTTGTCAGTGAATGTTGTGGGTACCAATAAGTAAGATATGATGATCTTATGAAGATAATGATGAATAAAGACTTGGTAATCAAGTTAGATCTTTGGGCACTCTAACTCATATGGAGATGGATCATGAAGATACTATTGTCACAAGTTGGGACACTATAAGAACCAACGTTCTGAAAATCCGAAGAGAAAGAAGAGAGAAGGAAGCCAAGCTACAACTGCAATTGATGAAGCTCCACCAAAGAAGACCAAAACTGAGGACTCTGAAGTCAAAAACTTATTCTATTAAGTCTTTAGGGATATTATCCCTTGCATATCCTTTGCTTATAGTATAGGTTTTGTAAAGTTTCTCTTATGTTTAACTCTAGGATCAATCTTTCTTTTTTATTTCGAGGGTTTATAGATATAAGATATTTTGTTAGAAATTTCTTGAGTTGTGTTGATAAGTTGAAGAAATCCCTCACAAAGCTAGATTGATGCAAGATCAAGAGGGATATTCCACCTTTTCACAAAAAAGATAAGTATTCCTTATTTCTTTCATTATTTTGTTGATTCCCTCTATACATATTTAAATTGATTTTGATGCTTGATTATAATCCTTTCCTTGTGTTTTCTTTGAAAGAAGGATTGCAAGTATATTCTAAAGAAGGAAGGATTGTGGCTAGATTCAAAGAGAGTCTTCAAAGGGAGATTTATAAGAAGCTTTGTTGCAGAGGGAGTTCTTCAATAAGAAAACCCTACAAGGTTTGTAAAAGGAGCAACTCAAGGTATGTTTAAAATTACAAAATTTGTTACATATATTCCTCATATAAGAAGGTACAATCATTTTGTCTTGCTTTATATTACTAACTCTCTCATGTCTAGGGTTTTGCTATAGAATCATGAAGATTCTTATCTGTTAGGGTGATTGTTCAACTTTTGTTGTACTCTCTATCTTTTGTTCACTTTTTGGTAAAACCCTAACCTTTAGGGTTCACTATAAAAACCCTAGCTTTTTTATGTTTAGGATTTTATGATAAAACCCTACCCTTTTATGGATTGTTGTTGATGTTCAAGATATATGATGAAACCCTATATAGTTGGTCAATGTAAGGTCCTAGGAATGAAACCCTAAATATATATGCTTTTGTTTGACTGAAACCCTAGCTTTGTTGAGTTGTATATTTAACATCAAAGTTTTGATGTTTGTGTCTAGGGTTTACAACAAAACCCTAGTAGAAATTTATATAAGCTTCTAGGGCATGATAATGAAACCCTAGATGTAATAATGCATTCGCTATGACTGAAATCCTAACTTGATTTAGTTGATATCTAAGGCTTTAGTCTTAATGATGGAATCTAGGATTTGTAACAAAAACCCTAGCAAAAATTGTTGTGAAAGTCTAGGGCATGAAAAATGTAACCCTTGTTGATGGTAAGCCTAACTATGTTTAGGTTATGGATGTCTAAAGTTTGATTTCTTAACCCTAAATGCTCCCATTGTAATGACGTACTAACCATATATTGATAAAGTTAACTTCATGCTCTTGTATATGTATGCTTGTGCTTGGTTGTACTTGTTATTAAAGATTTGCAGGTACATAATCTCCAAGATGTTGAAGATGCCTACCTACCTCATACTTGATGATGATGATGATGATGATGTCAAGCATGGTGGAAAGAGGGAGTTGCAAGAATCTTGATGGCATTGAAGTGTACATTGTTGATTAATAGATGACCTTGTTTCCATGTGAGGATTAAAGGAATGATGTTCTTGAAGGTTGAAGTTCTCCGATGATATGATGATAGACCCTGTGTAGTTGAGTTGTTGATGGATTTGTCCCTTAGTAGAGAATAAGCTTGGATAAAGAAAATGTATAACTCCCCAGTTAAGAGAGAGGGCATATTGTGATAGCTATAGTAAAAACTTTGAAGAAAGAGTAAGATTGGAGAAAACGCTAAAGCACTACAAATAGTTATTCGCGATTGATGAGTTGTGATAAAAAATTAGATGACTTTGGAAAGTGTTGAGGTTGAGTTTGGTGCTGCTAGAGAACTTGAAGAAGGAAGTTTCCATCTAGATGTGAAGGAAGTTTCCATCTAGATGTGTTTGGATATTGTGATGACCTAAGCAGCATCAGAATGGTTGACGACCCCAAAGTTTTGTGCTAGCATACAAGAAAATATACATTGGAAGATTGATATTGGTTGGTGTCGTGAAGCTAGAATATGTGTCAATAGATGAACAAGTAGCTGATATGTTGACGAAATCTCTTCCCAACAAGAAGTTAGTTTATTTTAGGAGCATGCTCGGATTAGTGGATATATCTCTGATTTAGTTAAGAGGGAGAGAGATGAAGTACCATCAAATTGTCAGTGTGATGGTACTTGGGAGAACATCATGACCTACTTTATATTGAGATCTCAGTCGATGTCTAGATCCCAGAGTGAGGGTATCGTGTGGATCTCTGGTTTAGTGTTGATACCTAGATTCCTATAAGGGTTGGTGTCGGGGCATGGTGGCCTAAATGGTATCTATATCCTGTTGGACAGATACCAGGGTTATAGCCTAATGGTACCTATAATGGCAATTGACTAGATGACACCTTAGTCCCTAATGGGAGGATACCTTGGCAGTTAGGGTGTCCCTAGCATTGCATATGTTGTTCTATTCTTCTTAAGAACATTTCAAATTGAGGTAAACCTTGTATCGGTTGAACAATTATGAATAGCTCCCTAGTTAAGAGAGAGTGTTGAAGAATGTAACTAGTATCAGGTTTCATAATTGTATTTGAGTCGTGATATAATATATGTGCCAAAATAAAGAAAAAGAAAAATTATTTATAAGCATATGTTTCATGTTTTGTTTATTTTCTTTCTAGGTCAAAGCCTCCATTAAAGGCTTCTAGGATTTGTGTCACAAATCATTGTCCGTGTCATCTTGTCCTAGACCCTTATTGGGCTCATTATGTCAAAGAAGAAAATTATTTTTATGTAAAAAGAGTAATTTATCACTCCTCCACCAAGTTGGCTTATCCTCAAGTCAAGCCGGCCTCATTGAAGGAATTCGACCTCACAGAAGGACTATAAATAGAAGAGCATTCGACCTATTTGAAGCACCATTGGAGGACAAGTTTGATCTGCAGCTAAAAGAGAAGAAAAAAGATGTGAATGAGCCTAGAAGTGAAGGAGAAAACATAGCAAAGTAGGAGACATTTGTCTAGAAAAAGAGGCCAAAAATTCTCTCTTTTTCACCCACACGTGCAAGCTTTTGAAGTTGCAGGAAGACCGAAATTGCAAGTGATGCAAGAGAGCCAAAAATCTGATGCAAGAGGGCCGAAATCTAATGTTGAAGCAGTATTGATACAGTTTTACTTGAGTTGACTTTTAAAGTTTGGCTAATCATCTTGGAAGGTTGACTTGGTGGATTGGAGGTCTTGGTTGTCTCATTTGATTAGGTTCTAAAATAAGAGGAGAATTTTTTAGTTTTTCCCTAGCTGAGAGATTACATCCTATGTCCTTGATCTTCATGTTTATGTTTTGGTAGTTTCTTGATGATAAGAAGATAAAAGAAGACTTAAAATAACTAAATATCACAGGTAATTATCAAGAGAAGAAAATCTTTCTGCCTTTATGATCTTGAAGAGTGACCATTACCAACTCTCTATCAGATATATGCTCATCAACGGTTTGCAATTGATCCCTTAGTTGGGATACCCTCATGACATAGGATTGCATAGATTCACCCTTGTTCATCTTCAATTCCTTGAATTTATTCTTCAAGGAGAGGACATGATTCAAGTTATTGACTTCATACATCCCAACCAGCTTATCATAGATTTCCTTAGATTTCTTCAGTTTTCCAACATAAACAAGCAATATATCTTGCAACCAATAAGAATTTTCTTAGCTTTGATCTCAGCTTTCTTATAATTGGACTTAGTAGCAACATGTGTATTCTCTAGAGGCTCAAGAACTTTTCCTTCCACATATTCCAGGACATCATTTTCATCCAATATCACTTCCAACCTGTTCTTCCAAGCAGCAAAGTCAGATAAATTACCCAACTTCTCATTATCCTTGAACAAAGAGGTAGGCATTTTGACCAAGTCAAATACGCTCCTTTAGCTTCTTCCAAAGATGATTGCTCGTCTCTTGTCTCCTTGGGCTTGTCTTCACCTTGGCTCTGATACCATGTTAATTTTCCACTATTCTATGTTGTTACAATCACTTTACTCCAATTCTTTTCTTCAATTAGCAATCACTTTCAAATCAATTTAATTCCAGTAACAAATAGCAATTGTAGATGGAACAGTAAATGCAATGAACAATAGAAGCCAATCAAGAGCAATAAGAGACACAAGATTTGGTCAAAGACCAGGAAAACACCCCACAAGGGGGGAAACCCTTTCAAATTCTTCTTCTTATTAGATTGTCATAAAATGTTCAGCAAAGAGATTACAATGATTCAATTCATCAACCAAGAGTAAAAGGTCAACTGCTTTGACTTTCCAATATACCAATATCCAAAATCCAATAGATGAGCCCAAAAGTCAAATTTGGTCAAACTATTAAATCTGATCAAAGTCAACAACAGTCAAAGATGCCCTACCCAGTCCTGAAATCAGTGGTCAAACTCCTCAAAAAAAGTTCCGTCAAAGGTCAAAATAATTGGCCTCTTTTGCTAGTCAAAATAGTCCCAAACAACTCGGTCAAACTTGGTCAATAGAGAAAGAAAATCTGCAGTCAAAGTCTACGGTCAATTGTAGTCAACCTGCCCAGAGATCCTCGATCTTTGTGCCAAAGAATGTAACCTCCAAGAACAGATCCAAACCAGAAGTCAAACAAAGCCAAAGTGTGCCCAAATTCAAAAAAATCAACATTGGTCAAAGGTTGGTTAAGAACAAATTTCAACCCTCTTAAAATTCTCTCTCTCCTACTCGCACGTGTGAAAAGAAATTGCAATTTCAGACTGTACGAACCTCCAAAAAGAAGATGTGTGAGGTGTGTCCAAATGAGGTTGACTTGTCCTACATTTATATGCTTCCTTGGAGACCCAATTTGTCCTTTAGGCCGACCTGAACTTTTGTGCACATGTGGGTTTTCACATTAAAAATGTGAATTTTTCTTGGCCAAATTAAATTCTTCCAAGGGCAAAGAGGGTCTTCTCTGGATGAGGAAGGTTGTCCAAAGGAGGGTATTTGTCCCTAAGATGCCAAACTAACACTGAGAAGAATTGTTGAACTGTAAAAAGATCTGACCATCCTAATTCAATCCTTTGTAGAATGTTTCGCTTATATGATACCCAAGATTAATTTTTGTCATGGAACTTAATGATACCAATATAAATATAGTTCGAAAGATAGGTTAATTGTTTTTGGCCTAAATAATGTTGATAAACTAACTAGTTAAAATACATGCTCTTGTGTTTGGGATCTCGATCAGGTGTCTTTGTAGTGTGACTTTCCCTTATTGTGCTTGTAGTGTTTTCATGGTTTACCTTCGATATTATTTATTTTTCATGTGTTGGTATTGCCTTCTTGATTGTTGAATTTTTATTAGTAAGTTAAGTACACTTGGAATTTCCATCATTTATTCTCTAACGTCCAAGTATGCATCTACTTCAACAAGGTTGGCATCTTCTTGAATCGCGATATTGACAAGATTTGTATTTGTTCCTATCTCCTCAACTTGGATTTTTTTCACCTAAAGACTTTCATGCTTCCTTTGTGATAAATTGTTCTAACTTGTCTTCCAGTGACCTCTTTTCATTTTCAAGTTTCTTAATTTGCATAAGTAGGTTTTGATTGTTATTCTTCAAAATGAAGAACTTTCTTATTTGTTGATTTTATTTTTAGTGCATGGATTCTAATGTCTGTTGTCTTTTAACTTCCTCATTTGTTCAACCAACCTTTAATTAAGGTTTCTTAAACAAGAGTTTTATTCATCTTTCTCTAACATGTCCTTAAATTCTTTCTGGAGATCTTCCCTCTCTTGTTCTAATATTTTATTATACCACTTCATAGCTTTTTTCTTCTTGATTTGTGCAGGGAAATTTTGACTATGGTCTTTCAAATAAGAAATTTCCTGCTTATTTTCCATTGCTTCCTTGTAAAACATATCCTCAAGGTCTTTCTATTTCTGTTGTGATATCTTGTTTTGCTTAAGTTTGACTATTTTGTCTTCTAATTTTTAAATATGCGAGTTCTCATGATCTTCCAACTGCAATTTTTGGGTACATTGGTTTGTGTCATCATGTAGGAGCAATGTTTTGTGTTCAGTGTGCATGTTCAACTTCATTTCCTTCAATTCTTGAGCCTCCACTGCAATTTGATTTAATGCTTCACATATATCTACCTTCATTATTTGTATATGTGTGTGACTTTGATATTGTTGATGTTTGTAGCAGTGTTTTTAAAACCGGAACCGATGACTGGACCGATCCACCTAATGAACCGGTTTACCGACAGGAACCGGTCTAACCGAGACTGGTTTAGTCTAAACGAACCGGTTTTGAAAAAAAAAACATCAAATAATTAATTTTTAATGAAACAAAACTATTTTTAAGATGTAAAACCATGATTCCAAGCCAATAGAGACAAAATATGCAAAGTTTGCTCATTTACATACCATGTAAAGGTGAATATATCAAAATGGCACCGAGTGCAATACATATCATCGAAGAATGGATATTGTCTTTGCATGAAACACATAAACAATGGAAGAACTGCTTATCCTTTAAGGGATGAAAACATGATAGTAGTTGAATCCTAGGTGTGTGTATAGGAGATCATGAACTATCAGTTGGAGCAGACTAAAACAGTTGATCAATGTAAAAGAAGTCCCATGTGTTGAAAGGTTAGAGCACTATTCTCTTGGCTTCCTGATTCGGTGCAGGAAACCTTGTGAGTCTTCATGGCAAACCAGTGGTATTAGGACACATATAGACTCGAAAGGAGGAATGTGATTCTGATACAATAGAGACAGGTTGAATCGTTGAATAAGATGTTGGAAGTGCTAAGATGTAGTGCTTTCCTCCCAGCTTAGGATAGTTGCTAGGGAGAAGAAACATGCTAGAATAAGCATCCATTTGTGCTAAGAAATGTGTGCTGGAAATGTGGAGAGGGAGATCCATCCACGTGAAACAATGCAACCCAGTAATAAAGTGAAAAGATGAGAGAAGTGGAATGATAGACGACACTAGTACATTGAAGAAGAGATTAATGTCGATTCAGTCCACTGAAGTTGCTGATCTCTGTGCTGCAAAAACAATGGGGCAATTTGCAGTTCCTCTGATTGTGTTCCCAGTTACGGTGGGCGTGCCTCTAACCGACCGGTTTAGGACGAAACTGGCCGGTTTGATACAAAATTGGCTGGTTTCATCCTAAACCAGCCGGTTAGCACTAGTTTAGGGCAAAAATTGGCGAAACGGGTGATTGAACAGGGTTTTTTGGCCGGTTTTGACCGGTGCACTTGCTAACCGGCCGGTTAGACCGGTAACCGATTAGCAAGACCGGTTTTTAAAACTATGTTTTGTAGCCGCAGACAGGGATTTTTGCATTGGCTAGGTGTCAAACATGCTGGAATCATCCAAAACATCATTAGGAAACTTGTTGAATTTAATGAGTCTGTATTTTATGATTTTCCCTCACTTAGGAAAAACACATTAATTAGGTTAATTAATTAATGTTGACTATTGAGCTAGGAAACCTAAGAAAACATAATTTTCATTACACTAGTGAGCTTGTTTTAATCTCAACCATTGATCTCAAGTGGGTTATGATTTAGTCCTAGCCATCCCTCACTTTGCAGATTAGGGTTAGGGATTTAGATCAATGAGAAATTATAAAAGAAAACCTGAGAGGTGAAAGGCAACAATTGGCAAAGATTTGAGAGAGTGATTTTTTCAAGGACTAAAGATAAAAAGAAATGTGCAACAGTAAAAAGAAAAATTACCGAGGAAGAGATTGAGTGGAGCCTATTTCAGCAAGGAGGCCATACTAATTTCTAAGCACAAGTTGTAGGGGCCACATAGAGAGGGCAACAACTCACACGTGCCGCACAGGTAGAGCAGTTGGGGCACACATGTCATGCGAGGATTGCTTCAACAGGTCGCACATGTGGAGGAAAGGCTTCAATTGGGTCCTAAAATGCTTATGTGGTGTAAATCAAAGTTTTTGGGGGCAGATTTTCCAAGTTTATTTGTTGTAATAATTTCGTTAATTTTCTCTATGGACCAATTTCCCAATAACCAAGTCTCGTTGTTCAAATAATTAGAAGTGAAGAACAGTTGGAGGAAAATTTTATGTGTGACTGATTTCCTATAGTTCGCTTCTATTGTTTAAATTCTAAGTTGAAAATTCTAGTGTATTTCATATTCAGTAATCGCAGAAATATTTTCTAGCTTATTAAAAATTTGAAAGAATTAAAATCAGATTTGGAATTTAAAAATTAACAGATATTCGATTAGAGTAAAAGTTTTGTACCACTTTCTGCAATCAACATTTTGATTTCTAAACAATCCTCAACAATTATAATACTACTTCACACAAAACGGGCATTTCACAAAAAAGGAAGAATTCTTCATCGAATCCATTTTAAACACTCTTTTATCATAATACTAAGAAATGTATCCTTATCTTCCACATTTAAAAAAAGTAATTTTACATTCACTTAATCACTTCTTCTTTTTTAAACACCTTAATACTTAACCTAGAACTCCAAGTGCTTTAATTCCACACATAAATGAACTATTTTGCCTTGAATTTTGTTTATTTAAGCACTCAATGACGTTGGTAAATGTATAACAACTTCCTTGGAATTTATATTTTGAACCCAAAGTATATTTTATATAATACTTTGATTTTGTATTGTTTTTTCCTCCTCGAAATTTATATTTTGAACCATAAGTATGTTTTATATAATACTTTGATTTTGTTTTATTTTTCGTGGGTTAAGATGAATGTGCATCTTACAATGGGTGTGACGCCTCATGATATTCCAAGGATGCATCCTTACAACCTAACAACCCTTTTGATATTCCTTATGACATGGTGGCTGCGACTTGATAAACATGGTCCATGGCCATTATAAATTTGATAACTTTTGTTCAATGCCTCGTTAATTAGTAAGAACTCCAATTGGCTCAATTAATAGCAAAAAATTATGCAACAAATTAGAATGCGGATTGCATGACAATTATGGTGTAGATCCCAGTGACAATGCATAGAAAAATAACATTGAATGCACAGACAAGGTAAGGACAATAGTCGGATTTCTAGTAAGGATATGGAGGGAACAATATAGGATTGAACTGTAGAATTTCGTGCAAATTCTCTAAAAATCTACCTCTAAGATCTATGTAGAAAATCTGACTGTAGATTAACTTGATAATGCAATATACCAAAGCAAAATATTATAATCTACTTCTACTATCAAACTTGCGGAAGCTTACAGATCGAGCTGAATCAGAGTTGAACACATATAACCATAAGAAGAAGAATCAATACACATGAAACACAGAAAATATTCAGGGGAAAGCCTCAACTAAAAACCCCACTATCTTTATTATCATACAAGGTGGAAATATCTTAGAATTACACAAAGCCTTAGCTCCCACGGCTAGCCAGCTCTTAGTACAATCCTCCTGGATGCTCACAGGCAAACAAGGTTTCTCACAAACCTTCTCCTCTGCCCTCCAAGGAACCTTATTCCTTCTGCATGGATGAGTTTCCTTTATAGGAAAACTCATGCAACTGATAATAACCTGTCCTTGACATTTAGCTCAACTGGGTCTTTCTCTAAATAGACATGCATGAGTTTCTGATGAGAGAATCTTTAGTTATCTGGAGTACACTAGTTGAATGCATGCATGCATTAACTGACTGAACTCACAATTAGTTTCTCAAACAGTTTGGAACTAATTTAACTAGACTTAACTCAATAAACTGAGCTAACTAATTACAACTCAATCTTATCTCCTTAATTAAGGGATAATCTCCTTAATTTAAGGGATAACTGTTGCATGACTTCAGAAAGACTTCTAACTTGAATTTCTCCAACTAATTAATCCATAATGAATTAATTAATTAATTCCAAGCAGTTGGTGAGACTAAATTCGAATTTTAATTCAAGGACAAATTAAAATTGGAGTATACTAGATTCTATTTTTATCATTTCTTTTTGCTATTTTCAACATGAACCACATTTATTTCCCACAGTGGCAAGTGTAATCTATGAATTAGAACGATTACCCAATCGAGTTGAGATCTGTCCACTTCGTCCTTTAGTGTTACCTTCTATGCTAATGCCAGACAGTAACTAAAACTCTATACCACCAAATCCTTTAGTTTTGCAACGAAATAATCTTATTCAACAAAATTTTCAAGCTTTAACTAGCCAAGGGCAGATTTTTGGTCAAGGACCTGAAGAAATCAAAGAAACTCTAAAAATTTATACGGCCAAAGGTAGGATTATAATGGTCATGATAAGAGTGTGGCCAAAAGCCAAGACTAGACTTGCTCTGATGCCAAATGTGACGAACCAATCCAGTTCAAATTACGGATATCCAAAATATTTAGAACAGAATAAAGAAATACATGAGGACAATAAATAATATATATAAATGTTTGAGATTGAATATGAATTGGATAGGATGATAGCATACAATGAGGGAAGCATTATAAATACGTGGGCGAGCATACCTTTTCATTGAGTGACATGTCCTTTGACACATTTTTTTCTTTTTTTTCTTTTTATTTTTCTTTTTTTAGTTAAGCGAGTGGGACTACCCACGGGTTTTTAACCGATGACCTTCACATCAAGAAGTGCCTAAACAATACACCCGATCACTATCTATTCAAATTTCAAAGCCCTGTGGACAATAAGAAACATCCTTCCATTGTAATATATTTTCACTATTTAATTTATTTATTTATATTTACTTTTATATATTAAGTTTATTACACAATGAAATTTCAAATATGGAATGATTTTCACAATGATTCAAGGTGAATTTTTGCTGTGAATAGTTGTAGCTTTTTTTTCAGTTTTCTCAAGGTAAAATTTGTGACAATTGACCAATAAGATAGGCTAAATGGTCAAAAACTACCATTAGAAACTACGGTGCATCAATTAGAAAAATAGGGTCTTTATTGTTAACAAATTGTTAAGTAGACAAATTGGTAAGGTGTCAAAGATCAAAAGTTTAAAAGATTGTGAGTTAAGAATTCATTAAGGGGATTGTTTCTTGTAAAGACTTGTTCTGAAATTGAATAAGGAAATTGAATAATGTCTAAATATTTTGTTTGTAATACTCACATTGTATTTATTATTGACAAGTAGAGGGAGACAGTGAACTACCCTGACTATGTAATCAATTTCTACTCGGTTCTTTACTGCTTCTTACAACTTGCAACACTTTGTTCGATGACCTATTGCAACATTTTGTTCGATGACCTATTGCAGCAATTGCTTCTCTAATGCATTTTGTGACACTTGGAGAAGAGATTGTTTGAAGATTTTTTGTGATATTTATGGATCTTCTTTACTTTGCACTTTGTGATTATTTTTTTTTGAATGTTGGTCATTTTTGCTTGAACACTTTGACGATCTAACATAATTGTCATCTTTCACTTGGGATTTTTAATCAAAATGGCTACTATAGGAGGTGTTGTTTATATCTCCTCAAAACTTTAACTAATGTATTGTAGGGAATAACCATCTAAATTAACACAATTTATCTTGGCAATATGGTTACTTGCATGAGTGTGTTGCAAATTGCACATGAAGGTTGATCTTCCTAAGACTCAAAATCAATTATTAAGTGACGAATTGCAGAAGAATCAAAGTATTTGACACGATGCAAAAATAGGTACATTTGAAGATTCATTGTCGGGTTTTGAGATGGAAAAAAACCTAAGTGATAAAAGAAAATGTTGCTAATTGTTTAAATGGAGTGGTGAAGTGTTGACAACTCAACACAATTGTATAATAACAAACTGATAAAACCAAAATGTTGCGAAGAAATCAACACACACAAAAAAAATTGTCGTGAACATGGTTTTACGTTGAACTCTCATTTATCCTCAATTACTCTAAGGCAATCAAATTTTTGAAAGGAGGCTTCTTTGAGGATGAGTTGAAGAAAAAATTTGTTGAGGATAAGTGTTGACAAGTTGGAATAGAAAAATAAAGAGTTGATGTTTTGACCTTCATCCATGTCTACACTATGGGAAGACAAGCCGCTCTTCTAACAGTTAACATAAGATGAAAGTTTCTTGAAAACCTCCATACATTTTTGTTGGATGGGTATATTGTAATGGTGACTAATGTTGATTTTTTGTAGGTCTTCTGAACTGATAATTACTTCTTATGATTTCTTAATTTAATCTCTTACATTCACATTCATCATAAAATAATTACACTAAAGACATCAATAGTAGAAACAAATCATGGGGAGACAGCCAAACAAGAACACAAGATTTTTACCCTGAGAAAACCAAAATGGGGGGAAAACCCAGCAACCTTTTCCTTAGAGAAATTATTCATGTCAACAGAGATACATCTAAACATAAATTCAAACTAACATCCCTAACCACACCTGGTCAAACTGCCCACAAGACAAATCAATATGTTGCTTATCAACTTCAGCCTTCTTCTTCAAGAAAGACTTGTTTTTCCTCCTTAGATAAACTCAAAAAATCTACAATAGATTCATCCTTTATTCACCTCAGATATATCTTCTTTGTTTGGCTCAAATTTGACTTCTTCTCTGCCTCAAACTTGACTTATTTGCTTGCCTCAGATAGAACCCTTTTTTGGCCTCAGAAAAACCTCTTTGCTAGCCTCAGATATAGCTCTTCATTGGCCTCAGATATACCTCTTTGTTGACCTCAAATAGACCTCTTCGTTGGCCTCAGATTTGTCCTATTTTCTTGCCTCAGACAAACTGAGTTACTTCCTCCTAGAGGAGGATGAAATGGTGTATATAGAATGTCTTGAGATTCTAAATGGGTGCCCCTAGAAGCTGGGCCGACTTGTCTTGTGAGGGCCAACCAGGTCATCTTTGGAGCCAAAATTCACAATTTTTCTCTTTTTGAACCAACATGAAGAACATGTCATATATTTTATCTTTTGCCAATAGCATGAAGAACATGCTTTATATTTCTCATTACAAATACATAAAGGGCTAAAATATTAATTATGAAGGCCGACCATAGCTATAACATTCAACAACTAAAAGCTAGACTATTGAAGCAATTGTGTAAACAAGTGTGTATTGTTAGTTTGACAAGGGATATTGTTATTGCAAATTATTGGCAATGTTTTCAAGCCTTCTCAAGGGAGATGGATTCATTTTGTATATACCTTGTTGATTTGTAAGTGAGAATGATTGAGATCCATAAAACATATGTTTTTTGTCTTAAGATGTTGTTTTCCATAGGCCTTGTTGATTTGCAATTGGGTATGACTATGGCCCATATGTTGTTTGTCTTTTAATTGAAGATCAAGTTATTTGTTACTCTACTCAGATAATTATTGACTAGCCCCTTCATCTTCATGGTAGAGTACGTCGCTAACTCGTTCTATGACATTTCTTACCTCTCATCCTGAGAAGGAGAGAAGATAATTGGTCATGTTTTCAATGCAAGTTTTTTGCTTGTGGCACATTTGAAGTCCTTTCAACTTTTGTGGTGCATCTAGAGTGTTGTCGACTTGGTTAATTGGATGACTTGATTTCTTGGATCACATAACTTTATGGTATTTTTAAGATTGTTCGTCGCTTGGGAGTTTAGAATTGTTGATTGTTTGTCACTTGGGAGTTTAGAATTTTTGATTGTTCATCGCTTGGGAGTTGATGATTGTTTTTGGAAATTGTTCACCATTTGACATTTTTATTGTAATTTCCAACTAGGTTGATTTGTTCAAGATCTGCATAATGCAGTGCACGATTGGTTAGTTGGTCGAGATTTATTGATAAGGGTTTCTTCCCCACATATATGATTTGGGATGTCTTTTGTGCAACTAGTTCTTATCTGATAAAATTATCAATCGTTTGGCAAGGGATATTGAATTTTTTGGATTGTGGGTTCATGTTTTGGATTTTACAAATTTTTGGTTGCAGGATTATGGGATGCTCATCAGCACAACTATCCTGTCTTATCAAGATATCAACATTTTTGTGTCAATAACATGGTTTGAGAGAACTTTTGAGAGTGGATTTTGTGATTTTCTTTTGCTTGTTTGAGCTGGCTTAAAATTGTTAAGCTTTCTATAAAGTTACCAGATGTGTCAAAGTTTTACAACTAATTCACCTCTCTACTTCCAAATAGGGATGTACGAGGCTTTTAAACCTAATTCACTTCTCTTAGAACCTCTAGAATTTACAGGTTTACTGTGCTTTGACCTTTTCCAAACACTTTTACTGTGCTATGACCTTTTCCAAACACTTTTACTGTGCTTTGATCTTTTCCTGCCAGTTAGTACAGAAGTCTGACTCTATGTTGCAAGGGTCTGATTTTGCATCACAAAAGGATGATTTTGTGCTATACCTTTGCTTTAAGTGACAAGAGTTTGATTTTGCATATACGAAGTCTAATTGGGTGTTGAGCTATGTAAGGAACATATGATGTTAAATAAGGCTGATTTCCGCACTCAAAAACTGTAAATTTAGAAAACAATATAAAGTATATTCCAAAACTGTTACAGAGTTTGACAGTTGCATGGTAGTTACAACAGATGACTAATTTTGTGTTGCAAGGATATCATTTCGCATTATGGGAGATTGCTTTTGAACTATAGGGTGTTTGGAGTTATAGGTTCTGTCTGAATGAAATTACAAATGCGATAAAAAGATACTACTAGTGTCTACATGATTTTACTTTGAAACTATTGCTTTTGTTTCAGAAACAATTCCCTGGGGTTTCCTAGGGTAGGCTACCCAAAGTTCCCGATAACTTTGTACACTTGCTGTACCAATCTCTGGAAGCGCGTTTCCAATTTTAGATACATCGGGAATGTTTGTTTCCCTACAAACCACGTTTCCCGGCAACTAGTCTGAAACCAGCCATCCTGTGCCAAATTAACTGGAGCAACCCACCAGTGCTTTCTTCAGATAGTTTCTGGACTCTAACAAATCGCTAAATAGGGCATTATTTCAGCTAAATGCAGAAAAGTACATATGTTGTACAGAAAACGACAAAAATCGAAGTGAAATTAAAATCCCGCTACTTAAATTTAAAGTAAAAGAAGGATAAGCCCTACCTGTCCACTGCGCCCCAGAGTAATTGTGACTCTGGGCCGAGACATCAATTCTTCGAAAGCTGCACTCCTGATTATCTTGTAAAAAAAAAATCAAACCCTTCAACTGTTAAAAAAGCTCTTCAGAATGCTGTAATGAACCCTGCGTGTGCCGTCCAACGCCTGGAACTCTCAAACACCCTGCCAAAGCAAAAGCTCATCCGATTTCAATAAACTTGAATACGCGATGATTATGCCTGCAACTCAAAATGGATTTTTACGACTTTAAATGTAAATTGCGGTACCCGTTTCAAGGCGGTCTCCAGGCCGACTTCGTGGCAAATGACAAAATGGTAGCAACAGCAGTCGTAAAGTGCCTTCGGAAGCCACGGTGCATCTATCGAGGGGAGCCCTGTCAACAACAAAGGCCGCGTGCTCTCTGTGCTGAACCCGCTGAACCCGATCAACCGAAATAACAAAGAAACAAAGTAAGAAGAAGCCAGGGAAATGGATGGGAAAGAGTTTTGCTTTAACGGCACATGACAGAAACCGGAAGAAAAACGTCAATTGACGGGAAGAATGCCTTATAGATTAATAAATTCATAGTGGTGAGACTCCAGTACGGCAAAGTGTGAATAAAGTCCCACGTATAATAACAAATATTTTAAGTGCTTCGGGTTGAACCCGTGACCTATTACGTTTCAAAATTGTCGTCGAATTATATTAAATTTGAGTATAAAAGCATCCGATAGGCTCATGGTATAAAAATGTTTTTTTAGAAAATCACATTGAAGATTTTCGTGTGTTGATCTTCAAGACAGAAATCTTCTTCAAATGTGATTTTATCACATAAGGTTGAATTCGTATATCAATTTAAATTTTCATTAATTATAATAATTAATATTATATTATTTTGATATTGGTAATAGTTATAAAGCCTTGTTTTTTAAATTAAAATGGCTATATGTTTGTTTTGTTAATTTTGGATTGTAGAATTGAGGCTTCTGTGATCCATCTAATTTATAAGAGGAGCTTCTGCGTAAATCACATATGGAAAGACTTTTGTCGACGCATTTCGAACTAACTAGTGTGGTTCAGGACAAGTTGAAGAAACAGATCCAGCTTAGCATGTTAAATACCCTGCGCAGAGACTCCAACGGCTAACTTTGAATAAAGGCTAATTTTGACTATAGGACCTAGGTCCAATTTATATTTGTTAATTTAATAATATTATTATTTTTTTAATATTTATATTGTTAATATATTATTCTATTTATGGGAAATAGTAAAAATAGGTAAAAATACATAAATAAGGGAAGGCAACTTATTTATTTATTCGAAGTTAAGGTAATAACATTAGGTTATTTAATATAAAATAATCTTACTGGTTATTAACCTTATTATTATTTACTGTTTTCATTTTTTGGAAATAGTGTAAATAAGGTAAATAAATAAACTAAACTAATGGTAAGTTTTAAAATATTAATTTAATGGATACAATATTACTAAATTTTATATATATGTATATAATT
>APFE031107673.1:3892-29685 GCA_000404065.3 Pinus taeda
AGCCACGGATCAAGTGTCGGTAATACCGAGGAGAGAATGAACCGTCGGATCACTACATATCGTGACGTCGGATTGTAAGTTACAAAATGTACAACGGTAAAGAAACACACTTTACCTAACTCTATACCTAACTCTATACTAGACCAAGTTGAACTTAACTATTTCCTATGTGTCGGAATATCCTAACAGTAGCGAAGCGAAAGCTTACTTGTCATTCTCAAGTTTGTTTTCTCATTTTTCTCTTGAATTTTTTTCTTATGTTCCCTGGTATTACTATTCTCCTTTGTCAGTAATTGGCATTTTCATTTCTTTCTTCCCTGCTAGGTGAGATCAAAACCCTCTACGCTTGACTACTGACACAATGGTTCTGAGATGTTTTCTTATGTATTTCCCTTGTTTGTTTTTCGAGGTTAGACTGGTGTCTCTTCCAACCACCTTTTATTTAGTTTCAGAGTCATTAGTTTAGTCACATAGATAATAGTCTAGACCTACGGTTTTGATGTATATGTTTTGATAATCACACTAGTCTTGTATGAAGATTCAGTAGTTATGGGTTTCGAATTCGAATCCCTCTTGAGGGTTTTTAATTACCACTGACACTTGAGTCAAGTTCCCTATGAAATACTTAAATTCTGCTATGTTTCAATATTTATAACTACTATGCTATTATGGCATGACTGCTTTTTGTAAGAGTTTCTTTTTAATGATTATGATTTAGCACGCACTCTATATGATGTTGAGGGCATCGTGATTTCATTGTTTGCGTAGCTTCTTATTGTATTGTTATGTATACATCATTTATGGTTTCCTTTTTCGGTTATTATTTTTCTGTGGCTGTAATTTTCTTGATTACATATATCAAGTGCTAATTATTTGGTTTAAACGAACAATTTTGATCTTGAGGATAACAAAATGGTTGATATTTTAATGCAGTAATTATAGTTCATTAATATATTGATGGACTTCCCTTCCCAATGTTGATATCATCTTATTCTAGGAGACTAACCCTGAATTCCCTTTTTTTCCTACAATTACCCATATTTAATTTGAGTATTTCGTTATTCCCTTCCAATTGTCTTATTCTTTTGTGCATGTTAATTGTTTATCTAATTTACTTACTATTAATAATATTCCAGCATATGTATCACTACGAAAAGTTAAAATTCCTTTGATGGTTAAGGGATTGATTCTTGGTTGTTGACTTCTCTCAACTTGGCCGACAATCTAACCCAGTACCATGCATATGGGTCTTTGTTTCTTTCCAGTTCAAAAAGAAATTCTCTTTGTTGTGCAACAACAAAAATAAAGAAACAATTAACGATAACGTATTAATTTAATAATCATTTAGCTTACACATGCACATTCAGTTCTTTCCTGGCCTTTGATTTTTGGTAACATCGTACATACATATGGTTCTTCATTCCATTACCTTTCAATGTAATACTAATTAATAAGCATAGACTTAGCAACTATGAATATAATTTCTCAAGTAAAACTAATACTCATATGTTTCATAAGATTCCAATGGACCATCAACCACCAGGAATTGCAACGCTCCACCCAACCAAATGACATCATTCTATCATTCTTTCGGTGCATCCACTGCCCCCTCCTCCACCCCGGAGCTTGTTGCATGCCCAAAGTAGTTTTCTTCTCAGGACAGTAACAACACAAAGTGGTTGTTTTCTTTGTAAGCTATCTAATCCTGAGGAGACATAACTAAAGACGCAATTTGAGCATTAAACTTCAGATAAACTTAATGGTGGGGATGCAGGCGTTAGGGATAATCTCTCTAATTTGACAGCAATCTCCTGAATCTTTGCCTCAATTTCCTTTGAACTGTCTTCAGGAGTATCAGTCATTAACTGATAGCTTCCTTCGTTTTTTTTAACGGGTCATAACCTTTCTAAGTTATAATCAAGGCAACAAACTTAAAATCACAATTTTACCCATGCCTTACAAGGAAACTATATATTTATGATTATTGGCAACCTTTCAAGAATGGATTTGCTACAAACTATGTAAACACAATACATTAGATTTGATTCCAATACAAAGATGTCTAGAATACCAATGAGTCACCCATCGCTGGCTCGGACCATCCGAATGGATGAATGGCTATGAAATGTGCAATAGCGAACAGTGGTTATAATATAAATAATTGATAGAACGTTCAGCTAATAGCCTGCATGCTGTTAGAGCAAGACACTACAAGGAGATTACCACTGTTCTACGCTAGAACCGCACTTGTAAGTTCAATCCAAACCATACAAGGTTGAGAGCCCTCTCTCTCTCTCTGCACAAACAAATATAACACAATGAATCCGCGCAGTGCTCCTTACCTTCCGGTTGCAGTTTGAACTTCAATCCAAAATAAAACAAAGAAATAACCCCACACGTAGCGTTTTATTCAACCAAGAATATAAAGAACACGCTACGTATATACAACATATAATGTTGTATACTCTTTTAATCTGGAATTGCGCCGGTTTGAACCTATGCCGCCATCGTCACTCAATTGTATTAATACACAGATCTTTATGTATCACATGCAATCTATTTCGCCCACGCTTGGTAAGGTGTTCATACCCAGTTTATATATATCGCATGAAATTCAAGCAAAACCCATGTTAAAAACTACGCAATTCTCAACTTTCGACGATTTCAATTACCATTCACGATGTATCATTCAGTTTGTTACATGAGAGAAAGAGTTTTTACAAGAACACTACTGGCCTCGCCTCCTCTCCCCAGCATGGCGGCCAAGTCTCTTTTCTTATTCATAGGGATAGCTTTTCCTTATTACAAAAGCAGAACTTTACATAGCAAATTAAGGTTTTTTTCTTTGTTTTTTTTACAACTAGTCTAGCATGCTTTATGCTAAGTTTAACTAGAAAAAGATGGCATGCTTTATTCCTTATCTAGTTTCTATTTTTTTAACTAACTAAAAAAAACATAGAAACAGCAGGCAAAAGGATCCCACTCCTTGCCCGTAGATTTTTTTTATTTTATTTTTGGAATAAATCAGAAGATTTTTCCCCTCTGAGTCACATGCTCCTGCATCAGACTCCCAAGGTAGAAAAAATTCATGGTCTCCTGATCATGTGTCTTGTGGTCTTGATCTTCCTGGGTCCCACACTTTGTTCTGCAACCATCCAAATGCTTTATTCCTTTGTTGCCGCCGCATTTCTATTCTCTTTTCCTCCATTTTCTTCTTCCTGCCAATCAGGTTCAAGTTTTGATTGATCTTGCTTGCTGCTATTTTTATTTCCTCCATTTGGATTGCTGCATCATCAGCTCCCATATTTCTTCAATTTCTGTGTCCAGCTTATTGCTGTTGTTCCCAATTCTTGTTAATTCAGCTGCCACCATAGCTGTTGCTAACATTGATGTTGCTATTGTCAATGTTGCCTCAGTTGACACCATAGATGTTGCTTCCACTGCCGTCATAGATGTTGCTGCCACTGTCGCCATAGATGTTGCTACCTCCCAAGCTTCCTGTCCCTCTGCAACATGCTTTGGCTCATCACCTATAAACACAATCAAATTGTCAACATTAAAATCACAAGACCCACTGGTCTCATTTGTCGATTCAGTCACCAACTTTTCTCTTTGCAGCTCCAAGTCTTTTTTAGGACTCAAAAAATCTTCACTAGCTTTCTCCTCAGCTTTCTCTGGTAATACTTCAGTATGCTGCTCTGAGTTCTTTTCCGACTCCTTTATCATCACATTAGTATGCTGATTTGTATTCACCATGAGACTGTCAACTAGTCTCGCTTTTCTACCATCTTCTGCTTCATGACTGTCGTTCATAAAAACTCTCTTCCCTTGCTTCTTCAGCAAATTGACCTGCACATAAGTCCTCTGCCTCTCCAACTCTCTTCTCTGGAGATCTAGTTTTCTATATAATTCAACAACTTCCTTAGGAGTAGAACTTGGAAACTTCACACGATTTTCCATATCGTCCTTAGTGCTTGACCCCTCATCAGCTGGTCCTTCTTTCTCTGCATCAATATCCTGATTAGATTCCTTCTTCTGCATCTCCTTCTGAGATCTTGTTATCTCATCATTGATCTGAACAACCTTCAAATTCAACTCTTCTTGGACAAATTCTCAAGCTTGTTCATCTCCCTGTTTTGTACCTGAACTTGGCTCAACAACAACCAAATTTTGAAGGAGACAGAAATTGCCAACTAGTAAGTGCCAATCATTGGATGGGCTTCAGCTAGTAGTAGTTCTAGAACTTATTCTCTTCTAAGCCGTTAGGAACCTGGCTTAAGAGAGAAAGCTATGCGCAAACATGCACAACTCATTCGTTTCTAAATCACAAGACTTTTTATTCTTGACTGCTTTCTCCATTATTTCACCAATGGAAATCTCCTCTTCCAACTCAGCTGTTCTGAGTTCTTCCTGTCTTAATTGTACATCCATCATCTTCTCTAAGTATTCCTTTCCTCCAAGTAACAGAGTTTTTGAACCAGTCTTCTGTCCCGATACATCTTCTTTTTGCAGAGGCAACAATGTATGATTGACACCATCCTTTCCAAACTTGTAGGTGTTTCTCTTCCCATCATGCATGGCTCCTCTGTCATATTGCCAAGGTCTTCCCAGTAATATGTGACACACGTCCATAGGCACCACATCACAAACAATTTTATCTTTGTACTTGCCCACTTGAAATTCCACTTCACACTGTTCACTTACTAGCAGTTGATGTCCCTTTTTCAACCATGACACTTTATAAGGTGTTGGATGCTTCATTGTCTTCAGCTTCAATTTCTCCATTACTTCTGTAGAAACCAAATTATCAGTGCTGCCACTATCAATGATCATCTGGCAACATTTCCCTTGGACTTTGCACACTGTCATGAATAAATTCTTCCTTTGTGGCGGTTCAACCATCTCCTTTGTTGGCTTAAGCAAAACTTTATTAAGTACCAGAGATTCTCCTGTTTCTGGTGTATTTAGTTCTTCTGTTGCTGCTGCCACTGGTGCCTCTTCCTCAGCTGGAGCAACAATTGCATTCCTCTGCTTTATTTCTGCATTCTATGGGCACTCAAAAGCTCTATGTCCCAGCTTACTGCATCTGTAGCATCTTATTTCTCTGCCTCCTCCTCTGCCTCCTCTTCCTCTAGAAAAACTCCCTCTGCCTCTTGCATCACCTCCTATGGGTGCATGTTGGGTTGAGCTACTGCTAGCTCCTTCTTTAGGTGCTGTAGATCTTCCACTACCACCTTGACTTTCTTTTCCTCTGAAAGTCCCTCTCCCTTTGGCAGACTGCTTCCTCATGAGTTTTTCCTCAGCTTTCAATGCTATCTGATAAGCTTCCTCTACTGTTTTAGGAGACAACAAACTTATCTCATCCTGAGTGTCCATCCTGAGGCCATTCATATATCTAGCCACTTTCTCATATGTGTCTTGGGCTTCTCCAACTCTTATGCTCACCTTATAAAACTCTTCTATATATTCTTTCAATGTTAAGGCTCTCTGTCTAAGATTTTGCATTTGTCTAAATAATGTCTGCTGATAGTTACTGGGAAAAAATTTACCTTTTAACTTTGCTACCATTTTGCTCTAATTCTTGATTGGCTGCTTACCCAGTCTCCTCCTTTCTGCCTGCACACCATTCCACCAGAGTGTTGCATGGCCTTTTAATTTGGTGACAACAAACTTTACTTTCTTCTCATCTTTCATTTCTTCATAATCAAAGAATTTATCCATGCTATTAATCCAATCGATTAATTCTTCTGGATTCGGTCCTCCTTGATATATCGGCACTACTTGGTTCCATGATCTGGCCGTGGATTTCAACACTGGCTGAAAGAAACTCATCTCAGGAGTAACCTGTATAGCTTCCTCCTATGTAGCTTCAACTTCGGGCTCACTGACATCTCCATCATCTATGTTCCTGTCTGAGGTTAATGCATCCAATCTAGCTCGCAACTCTTCTATGCTTTCCATTATTTCAGCGTTTGCAACAGGCCGTCCTCTTCCACCACGTCCTCGTCCTCTTCCAACTCTGAAAGCCATCCTTCTCTTGCTCCTGAGATTCAATTCTATGTCAGTTGATGGCTCTGATACCACTAATGATGGCGGGGATGCAGGTGTTAGGGATAATCTCTCTAATTTGACACCAATCTCCTAAATCTCTGCCTCAATTTCCTTTGAACTGTCTTCAGGAGTATTAGTCATTAACTGATAGCTTCCTTCCTTTTTTTTAACGGGTCACAACCTTTCTAAGTTATAATCAAGGCAGCAAACTTAAAATCACAATTTTATGCATGCCTTACAAGGAAACTATATATTTATGATTATTGGCGACCTTTCAAGAATGGATTTGCTACAAACTATGCAAACACAATACATTAGATCTCATTCCAATACAAAGATGTCTAGAATACCAACGAGTCGCCCATCGCTGGCTCAGACCATCCGAATGGATGAATGGTTTTGAAATGTGCAACAACGAATGGTGGTTATAATATAAATAATTGATAGAACGTTCAGCTAATAGCCTGCATGCTATTAGAGCAAGACACTACAAGGAGATTACCACTATTTTACGCTTGAACCGCACTTGTAAGTTCAATCCAAACCATACAAGGTTGAGAGCCCTCTCTCTCTCTCTGCGCAAACAAATATAACACAATGAAGCCACGCAGTGCTCGTTACCTTTCGGTTGCAGTTTGAACTTCAGATCAAAATAAAACAAAGAAATAACCCTGCACGCAACCTTGTATTGAACCAAGAATATATAGAACACGCTACGTATATACAACATATAATGTTGTATACTCTTTTAATCTGGAATTGCACCGGTTCGAACCTATGCCGCCACCGTCACTCAATTGTATTAATACACAGATCTTTATGTATCACATGAAATCTATTTTGCCCATGCTTGGCAAGGTATTCATACCTAGTTTTATATATATCGCATGAAATTCAATCAAAACCCATGTTAAAAACTGCACAATTCTCAACTTTCGGCGATTTCAATTACCATTCACGGTGTATCATTCAGTTTGTTACATGAGAGAAAGAGTTTTTACAAGAACACTACTGGCCCCGCCTCCTCTCCCCAGCATGGCGGCCAAGTCTCTTTTCTTATTCATAGGGATAGCTTTTCCTTATTACAAAAGTAGAACTTTACATAGCAAATTAAGGTTTTTTTCTTTGTTTTTTTTTACAACTAGTCTAGCATGCTTTATGCTAAGTTTAACTAGAAAAAGATGGCGTGCTTTATTCCTTATCTAGTTCCTATTTTTTTAACTAACTAAAAAAAACATAGAAACAGCAGGCAAAAGGATCCCACTCCTTGCTTGTAGATTTTTTATATTTTTTTATATTTTTGGAATAAATCGAAAGATTTTTGGAATAAATCGGAAGATTTTTCCCCTCTGAGTCACATGCTCCTGCATCAAAACTCCACTGCCCAACCAGCTCTAGAGTTCTTTTTATATAAAAATATCCTTTCAAACTTTCTGGAGTTGTCTCCTTTCTTTCCTCGGGTTATCTAACCCTTTTGGCTTCCTCTCATTTTCTTTTTCTTTCCCAAGAAGAAGCATGGGTAGGTAACTACGTTTCCCGTTACTCTTACTTCCTAACTAGGACGTTATCCACTCTTATAATTTCTTCCCATAGTGATTTTCCTCATGATCCACTCACAAACATTAGTTAATAAACCAAATTAAGTAATTTTAAATGTGCATGCAAATCCTATATAAACTTACTTAATGTTTACCCATCTCAGCCCATAATAGTAAAACATTAATTCAACTGTAAATAAATATTTATAAGGCTACCAGGAAACATCATAGATTCATCCCAACCTACTTTGGAAATGCATATCGACTTTTGATTTTTGTGTACTACTAAAACTACCAAACTTATATAAATTAAATGGTTAGTAAATGAATATGATAAGCATAAAAACACTTATTCCAACATACATCTCATATTGCTTGTATTATATTATTATTATTAATTATAAAAGGAATGAATATATGAGTTAATCAATATTCTTAACCATGGAGATTCACCCACTCTTTATCATGGAAATTCTTAACTTGTAAAAAGTTTTTGTTACAATATCATGGGTCAATGTCATGGTTTATCAATACCACATACCCGATATGGCATTTTTTTAGTTAATTAAATTGATATCAATTGATTAAAAGAGTGTAACTAACATGGAGATAAACCTTAACCATTGATATATGTATACTATTGTGAATATTCTAGGATATTCCATGAAGGTTAAATCATTACCATCCATGCAATAATTACTAATTATTAAACTATAGTTCTAGAAATTTTATTATGAAATAGACATATATAAATAACTTTACTTATCTACATTATATTTTATGAAGATGAAAAAGAGATGTGTGTGGAACTCGTTTATGAAAATAAAAACTATACACAACTGAGGTGGGTTTTTATATATATAACCCCACAATAAGTGTGTGTATATAGATTATTTTTAACATAATTTATAATGTCAATAAGTAATTAAATGTTTTTAAATATATTTATATATTTTTGTTAATACTTAGAAATTCAAGGTTGTGATAATTAAATTCAAAATGACTATTTATACTAATTTTATGTATGAGAATTATGATTTTCAGTAAGTAACTTAATTTAAATATTTTAGAATTTATCTTCATCATAAAATCAATAAAAATGATAACATTGAACAAAGGATCAACTGAAGGTGATTTTTTTTTTTATATAATAGGAAGAAACTCCTCTTTGAAACTCTCATCACTTGTATTATTTTGTATGGTTCTAGTGTTAGAGACTGCAAAATATCTAAATAATTGTGGATGAACATAAAGAAACCTATTTTTTTTTATAATGAGTAGTCTCAAAATCAAAGACCATGTACCTTATCATATTCTTCTTTAAAAAACAATTCTTTCCTCCATTAAAACTATGGTTACACGTATGTTTTAAAGTATAAGAAAATGACAAACAATATAGAAAACAAGAAGTTTCCTATAATTACTTTAAATTCAAATCAAAATCACTTCTTACTTGAACCAGATTAGTATTTTAACACATCCAAATTTGAGTTTATAGAAATATTTTTGGAAAAAATCACATCATAAAATCTTTGTCGATGCGTTTCGAACCAACGAGTGTGGTTCATCGTCAGGACAAGTTGAAAAAATCATATGATGGCTCCATGTTAAATAGGGATGGTAGATCTTCCAACGGTTAGGTTTGACTAGAAAAACAACTATATAGGACTTAATTGGACCAAGGTCATAATTGATAAATAAACGGTTAGATTGATCAAAATTATTAGTTATAATATTATTATAAAAAAACATTAATATTTTATAATTCCATTTAATAATTTTTAAGGTTTAAAAAACTTTTTGAGATTAATAGTTTATAATTAAATGTAGATATAATACTATCATTAAATTAATAATAATATTATTAAATTATTATCATTATATAACATAGAATATTTCTAATCATTATAATTTATTATATAATCTATAATGGGTAATATTTAACCTATTTTAGTTAGTTATAACAATAAGGAATTTGGAATTTATTATAATTCAAAATTTTGAATTCTATATATAAAGTGGAACTTAAAAAATAATTTTAAATAATATTAAAAATAAATATATTTTTTGTACTATTTGTAATCAAAAGTTCACTAATTGATGGTCAATTATGAATCGAATAATATATTCTTAACATTAAGCATAGGCTAATAATATACTACCAAAAATGAAAATTAAAACCAATGTAATTATGGGTTGTCTCAAATCCAACTTTCTAACATATTGGCTCAAGCTCCCCCAATTTCAATCTTGCGGCTACGTATTTCCCTTTTTTTTCTCTCTTTTCTAAAATGGGTATTGTCCTCTTTTCAATCTTTTCCATTTATATGTGTGTGTGTGATGATGATGGTTAATGTCCGCTGAGACCAAACATTGGTCTATCGGACCTAAAGAATATATTATTTATTTTGATTTAAGATTTTATTCATATGTTCAAAAAGCTTGGAGAGAAGCCTCCCAAGCTCACTATAATTTTGACATTGTAAAAGGCTAGGAAGGTTAGTATTGTAACAAAGATTGTGAAACTGATATCTAATGTGGTTGTACGCAGGGCACTCTAAGAGGAAGTGGTTTTCATCCTCGATGTTCCTATTCTCACTTATATGGTAGATCCTTTCTATCCATGGTGTTTTAGGAACTGCCCAATGACCTATTTCACTATGGAGCTCATGAGAATTCATTCTAACCTTTTCTATATTAATTTTCTTCTTTGAGCTAGTTAAAATAGAGAGATACTTTTGATCTTCTAGGGTGTGGTTGATGACCTTCTTATAATAACGTAATTTTCTTTTAGTCGCTAAATATTTCTCACACCACATTTTTTCTTTGAACTTAGAAGTAACAATATCTTTAATGTTATTTATGTTTTGCAATGCATCATTCTCGTTGATGTCCTAGTAATTTAACCAAGCCATTGTGTCTTTATGCCACCCTCGACTGAGCCTTAAGTGGTTTTCGTTGAATTTCATTAATTTTTTTCTGAATTACGGTGAAGTTTGATTAATATTAATAAAAAATAAACTGAAATGGTCACTATCGTAATTATTTTGTTTTTAATTTGAAAACAACGAGAAATTGTCTCCACGTGGTGGTTCAAAGACCAAATGGAGAGGGTATATATTAGATTATTCGATATTTCTTAATTATATTGGGTAGGATTATAATTAACTTGTAATTTTTTTATACTTAGAAAAATACATTAATGAATGATATTTTAATGTTTATAAAACTAAAAATAGTTTATGAAGGTTTTAATATTTTTAATTTTTGGTTTTATTTTGCAATTTCCTTTTTAGTCAAATTAATGATGAGTTGGTTTAATTTTTTAATAAGAAATAGACGCTAACATATTGGTCTAAGTATTATTAGTGTCTCTTAAAGCATGATAATCCAAAATCAAATGTTTTTTTGATTCCATTGTTTCACAAGTGTAAAAAGTACACAACCGTTCTTCTTAAGTTTCTTTTGGTATTTTCCATTATCTCCTTTCACACAGAAGTTGATTGAGTTAGTTCTTAATTGAGCAATAAGAATTTGTTATTTCCAGATAATGCGAGCTCCAATGTATTTTTTTGTAGTGGGGTTCAATTCCTCAACATAAAACTTCTTTCTACCCAAATCTCCTTCTTTCTACCCAACTCATTTCCCACATAGGCTTACAAAACTTGTCCATCTCAAAATCCTTTACCTCCTTGCTATTTGCGAGACAGATATTGAGTTAATATTCATATTTTGCATCCATTTTTTGTTTTGTCTCATGCATGATTTTTTCTTTCACTCATGCCCTCATTGAAGATAACTTTAGGCTATCTACCTACTCCCATCTCCTCAATTCTTTTTAGATATTTTATAAGGCACACCATAGCAATTGTTGAAACTTTTTATTTTGAATTTTCTCATGAGCAAGCATTTTTGGATCTTCAAAGCTTGTTTCCATTTTGAGATTGTGGTACTGCTAACCCATAATTCACACCTATATAACATCATTGGAAATTAAGAGTCCAAAAAGCACTTCGACCATTTTCTGATCCCATAACAATGCCTCTCTAAATCTATTTTGGAGAGCATATAATGTTTTCCACCCTCCTAAAATCCTCTTCTTTTTGTTGTGCTCCGAATTAAACTTGTTGAAATCAATCCCGAGGTACTTGTACTCCTTTACTTCTTCAAGAATGTTACCCTCAAAGAAGAATGTATGCTGGAGGTACTTGTACTCATTTACTTCTTTAGGAACGTTACCCTCAAAGAAGAATGTATATTGGTGCTGTTTTCTTGTCATAGACAAATCTTCCTTTTATTAGAGAAAATCACTATTTTGGTCTTATTCTCCTTTAATTCTTCAAGAATGCTACCCTCGAAGAAGAATGAATGTTGGAGTTGCTTTCTTTTATTAGACAAATTTTCCTTTTATTAGAGAAAATCAGTCTTTTGGTCTTATTGATATTGAATAAAGTTGAATCCTTATAGTGTAAACAATGAAAATAAAATTGAATCTATTGACTGGAGAGACTCATTGTAAAACTTGGTATGGAAAATGTGTAATTATGTCAATGCTCAATTTGGAGTAGAGACTTATTGTACAGCGTCATATCGGAAATGCGTAAGTATGTCCATGCTCAATTTGGGGTTGATAGGTGCCCCTCTTAAAATAAAAATAAAATATTTTTTAAATACAAAATCAATATCCACTATAATAAAAAAACAAAAATGAATATGTTAATTCTCCATATGATGTAATATAATTTCATGTAAAGTAATTGAAAACAAAAAATTTTTAAAGATAATAATTTAATAGTGTATATAATAAAAATATTCAAGGTAGGTTATGAATAAATATATTTACCAACTAATAAGTACATACTTAAAAATATATAATAACAAAAAATCACTATGTAAATATCTTTAATATCAACACATATATAAAAATATTATTTTTAAGAAAAATTTACTATATATATATATATATATATATAAAATACATATATATATTGAAAAAAAAAGTTTTATGTTTAAAACATTTGAAGTAGTGTTGGTGTTTTACAGTTTGGTCTTTTTTAAGTATATATATACCATTCAAAAATACTACTTAAGCAATGAAAAATTGCATATTGTATTTTGCACTCTCAAAGAAGATTGTACGTTAATAAATTTTCTCCCTCTCATCTCAGATTAGATTCATGCTTAAGATGGATTTATTTTGCATGTAATCAAATAAGTTTTAAGACTTTTAGCTGATTTTATTATTACTATTTTGAGTTATATATATATATATATATATATATATATATATTTATGAAGATTCTTAATCTTTATAAATCAGCTTTGTTACCAATTTTATGACCAAGGATGATAGCTTATTATATTACATGCCCAAAAAACTATAATTCATTTCATATAATATTTTGCTTAAATAATTTTTTTAATTAATCTTTTAATTAAATAAGGAAAAAATATAATTAGTTGGAAATAATTTGAATTTTTGATTGTGAATAAACCTAAAAATATTTTATTAATATTACATAAATTAATTTTTTACCATTAACATAATAATAATTTATAATTAAATTCAAATTATAAAATCTCTATTCCAAAATAAACACATCTACCCACCTAATAACGCATAAATTCTTAACATTTATAAAGTTTTAAATAACATGAATTCTCTCATTTTGCAGTAAAAGATGTTATTTTTATGTTAGATGGTAAACGAGGTGTTAAATATAGTGTATCACTTTAGTGCATTGATATAGAAGCATATATGGTTTAGAAGGGATTTTAAGTTATTTAAAATAATGAGTAGTTACTTATTTTAAAATGCTATTTATTTTACATATGAAGATGTGATATATAATTGATTTTTTCTAAAGAAGAAGAAATATGCAGGAGAGGTTTAGAAATATGCAGGAGAGTTGAATTACAAGACACTTGAGAAATAGTAAGTTAATGAAAAAATAGGAAAAGCAAGAACAACGTGTTGGATAATTTATTGTGAACTTCAAAGTGAGAAGGAAAGGGTTTTTTGAAGTAAGTATGAAGTAGTTTGGATAGAAAAGGTTAAATTTTTTAAAGAAGTAAGAAGGTATAAAGTAGGTTGGATAGAAAGGGTTAATAATTTTTAAAAATGAATTTTTTAATATATTATTTGTTTAATTTTATTTTTATAAGAAGATTATTACTTATACATGGCATAAGTTAGTGGATTCATCTTAGACCTTAGAGGAGTGAATGATTTTTTTTGGTATGGGATTATTGAGGAATCAAAATGTCACAAAATCATTGTTTTTAGAGACTCAAAATAGTATAATAAGAGCCCTAATTAAAACAAAAGTCACATTAGTAAGCCAAAGAACAAAAAATACATCAAATTTCTAAAAGAGCTAGTTGAGTTTGAGGACATGAAGTTTTATAAATTTTTAGAGTAGGGAAACTAAATTAAAATTAAAATGAAAAGCATACACCAATGTTTGCTTCGAGATAAACATCAAAAATCCCTAATTTGGGTCTCATAGCTTTCATCACTCAAATGGTTGGGTACTTTATTAAAGTTTTTTAAGAAAAATGTCTTGGGGCCACGTTACCCCAATTTCATATCAATCATTAATGTCATGGTATTTAATTGGCATGCATGCCAATATATTCAAATTATAAATTGCATGAATCTTCACTTCTTCAAATTATGGAATTAGCAAATGGGACAAGCCACACATAGAGTTGATTATTGTGTAGGAAAATATATCCACCCTCCTCCATGATTACAATTAACATGGGTAGGATAATGTAGGGATCAAGTGATCTAACACAATAAATTAGAGTGGATGGAGGATTTTCTAGTGTGAGTTTTAGTTTGAGCTATCAATTTAGAATGGCCAACATCTTAGAGCTCAAAATTTGTAGTGAAACTAAGTGGGAGGATTAGTGTAGAGGATTAATTGGTTCCATAATTCAATTCGACATAAGATCATTGAGGATGGTAAAGGAAAATAAGACAACATGGTAGTGGCAAAGAAGGATTGGATAAATTTGAGTGAAGATGAATATGTAATCATGGTGCATAAACACTTAGGATAATGTGCCTTTTTTGAGCTCATATAAATGAAGAGAACCAACAAAGTGAATGAAACTAGAATAAATGAGTTGAAAATGGATTTGGTTATTCTCACTAATCATATTTGGAATTAATAAACCTTGAGGGTAAGTGATCTTGCCATAATTTGAGAGGCTAGCAAAGCAAGTCAAAAAGAAATTGTGGAATTAAAAAATTAATGTGCTTCACTTAGAACCATGTTTGGCTCTCTATTTAACCTTTAAAATTTTGATTCCACTAACATGCTCCCCTTAGTTGGATCTGAAGGTGTTAAAGAGGAATAACTACTTAAGAATAAGCCAGTTTCTCTTCCAAGTCCAGGATATGGAAACAATTCAAGAAATCAACAATGATATGAAGATCTACATTTTTCAGGCAAACATGTTTTATTTTGTAGTTCAAAATTAAGGTTTTAGTACGTTTATTTGTTTAAAGTTACCCTTATAGAAGGATTGATTGCACAAATTTTGGAAGAATAATTGAAGCGAATATAAAATGTAAGACAATAGAAAATTTGACATTTACAATCATTGAAATGTACTCCTTTGTCGAATAATTTGATTGTGGTATATTGATATAATAAACTACTCATTTATGTTTAAAATAAAACAAAATAGAGGAGTATCCTTAAAAAATATAAAATTATAATAAACAGTAATAAAGTAAGTAAAATAACTAGATAAAATGATAGAGTAGAATGGGGGTAAAATTGAAGAGTGTAAGAGAAGAGAGTGTTTTGAAAAGAAATGGTGGGGGAAAGAGTGTTATTGGGAACTAGAGGCTCCACTATTTTTGTAACAGTAGGCTAAGAGGTATAAAATACTACAACAACAATAATATTAAAAAAAATGATTCTCTTAGAGAATTGTATTTCTTGTCCAAAACTTTCTATATCTTTTTCTTCATGCTAATTTCTTTTTTAGGAACTCTTCTAATGATGTGGAATAATATAATATGTATTTTTGAACTTAGCAATTGATATCTGATGAAAGGAACATATCCATGGGGAAATAAATATGATCATTCACACCTTCATAGTAATTCATAAAAGGACCACATTCATTGGAAATCTTTTATCCCACCCTATGTGCTTTCACCATTTACGTTAGGTTTATGGGAAGTCATAGAAGAAAACAATGCATAGGAAATCATACATGGACTAGTTCTTGTAATTTGACTTCTATTATGTGTTAGTTAATAGGTGTTATTTCATTTTACATTTATGATTTCCTTAGGCATTTTAAGGACAATAAAGCGATGATCATTTCAGCGCTTTAGGCTCGATCTTTGAGGTAGTTATTCTTTTGTGTGGTAATGATCAGGTGATCAAATTTATGCTCAAAAATTAAAGTGACCATAACTTCCTAAAACCAATGCCAAATATAAGATCTCGCTGATATAAATCTAACACATCTTGAATCACTCAAAACTGATATCTTATGCTCCCGATATCGCATTCTGATCGTTTTTCCAAACAATTAAAATTTGACCAGGGCAGTTAACTGGATTGACCATACTGTTGAGTTAGTAGGGTGACCATACAAATACAAGACAACCAGAAGCTGAAAAATGGCATCATCTAGTTCATTGGGTTTTGGGTGAATTTAATTGGTTGTGCTTGGTTGAAGTGGACCTATGGATGGGAGCCGACTGGCCCAATGGGAGGCTTCCACGTGGCATCCCAGGTTTTTAAAAATTTGGCATGGGTTGGCCAGAGGCCCGACTATGATTTGAGCATGCGACCTCCAGCTTACAAGCGCAAAGCCTTACCAATAGACAGTGGAGTGGTTCTTGTGGACTATAGAACTAAAATACATTTAAGGTTTATCTTAACGCCTTTTGGAGGATGGGGTCAAGGCTAAGCCATTGGCCTTTAGACACACACATTCCATATGCCCATGCTGAAGAATTACACACTAATTCAGAAGGCGCTTGTGGTAAAGGGGACCAGCCCCAGGTCCTTTGGACCTTATATGATTATGCGCTAAAGGTATTGGGAGCTTCAATGGGTAGGGTAGGTGTTAAGGCCCCAACCATGGACCCATGAACCCATGTAACCATTTCCCTAGAGTTTATCGGCTAGGTTAGTGGGGGTGGATGTGAAGGCCTAACCCACGTCTTTATGTGCCTAGGTGACCACGATTTTCACTCCTAAGGCATTAGAGGGTGAATTAAAGGTCCAACAAATCACACTTATGGAGGCCAAATTTGTTAGTCATCTAGTCATTTTTAGGGGTGAATTGTAGGATCGTTAGCTAGAAGGGTGAAATTGTAGGATGGTCAACAGTCAAGTTTATGGATGAGCTTGTAGCTCATAACGTTTTGCGTTTTTCACCAATTTGAGCTCAGAAAGAGGATATTTGGGGATTTTAGATGCTCTAAATCTATTGCTGACCTCTGTTTTCTATTTTGAGCACATGCATATGACTTTTTTTTCAGGTTGGAAGCTAGGAGGTTTATAGACCAAGCAGAGTTTGGTAGCATATCTTGAGGGTGTTGAGCATGAAGAAGACCTTGTAGCGGTTCATTCACATTCATAATTCATTTGTAGTAGTTGATACTTGCAGGGTTATGTCATCACTCAGAAATTTTCCCTAGAAGTTATCAAAAGAAGGAATAATCTGAGGTAACCACAAACCAATCTTCAGAATCGGGTTATAGCCAACCTAGGTCCAGAGAGGGATCTCTCTTTATAATTCAACTTTTGTTTGGTGAGGATTTCAGTCGAGTTCTTAATGTTCATAAGGTTTTGATTTTGGTTGGGTGGTGGAATTCTAGGAATAGATGGATAGAGCTAGCATCTTCAAACCATTAGGTTATGGAGTCAATAAAAGGATAGCATAACTGGATCAGATCATTAAAGGGAATGTTCACAGGGCAGGCTAGCAAAGCAAAAGGAAAATCTTCAAGGGCTGATGGATGAAATGATTCTAACCAGGGTGAATGGAACTTAAGAATTCTTGGACCAAGATTAGAATGAGGAACAGAGGGTGATCATCAAAAAAGGGCAATTAAGAATCCTTTGCTACATATACCAAGAGGAAAAATACAGAAGCTAAAGAGCAGCTAATAATTCCCTAGCTAAGATAGTTTAGCAGAAAACATTAAGGATGTAAACAGTCAAGACAGAGTGCATTTAAGACAATTCTGAAATATCTTTCCTAGTTTAACATTCAGATTTCATAGAACACATATGATTATTAAGAAACATAAGGAGGAACAATAATACAAATGACAGAATACTTATTTGATTTTCACTTTACACAAGAATCCTGAAAAATATCTTAGCTTTATTCCATGTTCCAGGAAGCCAATCTAGTTTTTTGATACAATAAGACTTTGATTTGAAAGAAAAGTCTACAGAAATGTCTTTGAATCCACCCCAAATACTTCAAAATATGAATTATTCACACAAAAATATCTTCAAGCATGAAGATAGAGACAAATGGAAAACTAGATCATGTTGTCCCTTTTATTGTGGTAGTGTTGGCTGTTGCAGTTGAGTTTGAGCCCTTTAAGCTGGCTGATATTTGTATGCATGAATCATATTTGTCTTTAATATTTCACTGATACTCTTTGACCTGCCGCTCTTTGACCCTGCTGATCTATCTACCTTTAGATTTACTATGGTAACTTATAGTAAATTTGTCATTTTTTTCCCACCATTCATCCTCAGGTAATTTTTCTTTTATCATTCTTCTGTATACTTCGTCTGCTTCTGTGTACTTAGCAAAATTGGGCTTGGTGAAAAAAAAAAATTCACCTCATGCTCTAAAAAGAACAAGTTTTGAAAAATGTCATATAGTACTTTCCTTGTAGGCAAGGCTTTGATACCTGAATTATTGGCCTGTTCCTTAGCCAACTTCCTTAATATTTCTATGTAGTCCAATTGGGTCATGAGCTTATCATGAATGACCATAGGATTGGGAAGGCCTTTGTCCATCAAATTTTGAAATTTGGCCATAAACCTGTCAACGACCACCTGCATGTTATGGCATTTTTCTTCTAAGTTAACAATGAGGTTTCTTTTCGAAAGAACATTTTTTACTTTGAGGATGGCTTCAGTCCTATCCTCTATACCAAGATAATTTAGCTCATCTATGTTATTTCTGTTTAGGAAGTGGGTGAATCGATTGGCATCCTCAGGCATATCACCCAATTCTTCCTTTACCTTTTGGATAACTCTAGCTACCTTTACTAGTTCTGTTTGCTCAAATATAACTTGAACTGATGACCAAATATCATTGATAAAGTCAATGATATTGGCCCAGAGCATTTCCTTAGTTTGTCCCAGTGGCTTCTGCAATGTCAAATCTTTCTCTAGGACCTTAATTTTCTCACCCATCCTTAGGGCTTTCTGTGTTTCTTCTCTTTGTTGAATTTGGGCAAGCTTATAGTCAGTTTCTAAGATTTCCACTTTCTCCTTTACCCTTTTGAGCTCTGTTAACTGGATGGACATTTCCTCCATGGTTTTTACTAACTCTGTTGTTTTCTCTGTAAATGTACCTGCTGCTATAGACTCAATTATGACTGGAAGTGTTGTAGCAGGTGGAGATGTTGGTGCCAAAGATGCTTCCAATGTAGAAGGAAGTGCAGTTGTTATTGTGGGAATGGCAGTTGTGGAAGTTGTTGCTAGGTCACTTTGCTTGGACTGAATTAAGATGTCCAACTCTTTCTCTGTCTCTTTCAGTTGGTCATTTAGCTTTAGGATCAAGTCCATGAGCTCTTCATGTCATTTTTGTGCCTCTAGGATGTCTACTATTTGTGGCTGATGTAATGGTGGAATCTTGAATTGTTTCTTCAACGCAGCTATGTCATCATTCTTACTTTTTATCAAATTTTTAGTGGCTTTTACATCTTTGGGATTGTGTCCCAACTCAATGACTAAGTCCTCTAAGTACTTGATTCTGGTACCTTTGGCTCGTGAAGAGGTCTTCTCTAATTGGAACTGAGCTGATATGTTACTCAGGGAGTTTTGCAATTTGTGGGTTGCGTTGGATTTCCTTGTCAAGGTGGAGTAAATCATCTCCCCTATTTGCTTGTGCAACTCAATCTGGTCAATAGGATGCATGCCCTTTGCCAGTCCTTCGAAGTTTATCTTCTTGAATTCTGCTGTTGTTCTTGGTTGCTGAGTAGTGGGCTTCATGAATGTCATTTGCATCTTACCCTCTTTTACATCACAAGCTGACATAACCCTTGTCTGATTTCTAGGGGCAATCTTTAAGTAATGTGCATAAGTTTTGTCTTTTAGCCTCTCATTTCTGGCTTTTATGTCCTTGTACCTTTGTCTGATGTCTTGGTCTCTGTCAGTTGGCATCTTGAATGAGCACATTTCAACACTTTCCTGCCTTTCCAACATCTGAGTGTGTGATGTGGAAGGTTCTAGTGTGCCCCTAGAGGGAGTGGCATGCATGCTTCCTTCTCTTTATGTGCTGGTGGCCCCAACTGTTTCTTCTGAAAATTCCTATTTAGAGATAGGATTTATCCTTTGCCATTTAACCAGGCTGGTCTCTGCATAGGCCCGTGAGGTTGCTTTGCCTGAATTTGTGGCCTATTCCCTATTTCTTTTTAGTTTTTCTCCTCATTTAGAAGAGTTTGCAAGACTAGGGGAGTACTAATGATGGGCTCTGCTATATCTGTTTGAGTTAGCTCCTCTGATGGCTCTAATTGTTCTGACTCTTCTTATGCCTGGGATTCTTCTTCTACATGTGATTTACTTTGTCCTTGTGATTCTCCTTGTGCCTGTGATTCTTCTTTGACTTGAGATTCTCCTAGCACCTGCAGGAAAGAGCCCTCATCAAGCTATTTCTCTAGATCAATTAGAGTATTTTCAACAACAACTTCAGTGCTATCCCTTTCCACTAAAGTATTCTCCACACATTCCAGTTGATTTGCATATTTTTCTATTTCAGGGATTCAATGGTGAATGTAGGGAGCCATCTTGCTTTTATGTCTTCTGTTGCAGATGAAGTCTAAGGTATCATATCTCCACATGAAGCTCTATTTTAGGTTAAGTCTCTGAAGGATTTGCTCTGCTTCCTTTCCAGCTTCTCAACTATTACACATAAAGGGGCCTAGTTGGTTTTGATTCTGAGCTAGGCCTTCTTTTTGGCTTTGATAAAATGCACCTCATCTGAATTGATTATCTTCCTGTAATACTCCAGAGAAAATAACCTCATTGGGAGGTATCTGGGTAGTTTATATGGGGTCATCTCACAACCATAAATCCTAATTTCAGTGTGATTTTGGTACAAGTACAAATCTCCCACTTTATGTTGTTTTAAAAGCTGTAGGATCCTCCTGATATCTGAATTTATTCTTGGAGGAGGGCTTCCTAGTAGCATTGTCACTATAGGATGTAAAAATAGGTCTATCAAGTCTGTATATGGATATGGGGAATCATGCTTATGGATCAAAGGAGTCCAGAAAATCGCCGACCTAGCGTGACCTTTTGTATCAAGCTTTTGAAGAGTGAAGGGGAACTTGTCAGCTTGGTGGTATAAGAAAAGGTGGTAGAAAATGAGGAATATTTAAAGACTCTATCATTACTGATCCTTAGAAATTGGTCATGCATCCTATAGCTATAAACTTGGCATAATCATAAATGGCAGCAAGAGGCTATCCTAGAGTAAAGATGGACATGAAAGCCAGGATGATTTCATTTATATACTCACTAGTGGTGCAATCTAAGACACTAGAAATCATTGCTACAATGTCTTGACCAAATGGGGAAAATATGGTGGCCACATATGGAGGAGGATCTTTTGGGATATGCTTTTCCTCCTTAATGAAGGTTTGGAACATCTCAGCAAGTTTTGCAGTGGTAAGCTTGCAGAAACGGTCTAATAGGTCTCCAATTGAAATGGGGGTTAGATTTTGGATTTGTTGAAGTTGCAACATTTCATTTATTAATTCGGCAGTGATGGTGACAAGTACAGTCTCGTTTGGGGACATCACTTCTCTTTGACTGGGGATGTAGTTTGCATGGCAATAATGGGAAATTTCTGGAAAGATGTGCACCTTAGGGAATTGATACTTGGGTAAATTGGACTCCCAGAGACCAATTTTATCAAAGTGGTTCAGGTATTGATCTCTATATCGGCAGTATAGTTTAAGACGAGATTCAAGGATAGACGTGTCCTTGATTTGGAAATATTTATCAGCAAGAGGAAGGTGGTCGAGGTCTAGGTGAGGAGTGGAAATTGGTCTAACATCCATGGAAATTGGGGTAGCCATTCTTAGTTCTTGTGGATTTGAGAATGGGGGAGGTAAATTGTAAGTCTTTTAGGGAAAAAATGGTTCAATTCTAGGTAGGTTTTAAGTTTTCAGAGTTTTCCTTCAATTTCAATTAACAAAACTTATTGGCTGGTTCAGAAATTGACAGGGTTTTCAATGGATTCTAGCTTAAATACCTAGAATTTGAAGAAAACTAGGTCTGAATCGGATAAATGGTAATTGTGAACAGTTGAAAAGGCTATGAGCAGGCTGTAAGGTGATCTGGGAGCTTTATAGTGTCTTCAAGGTGCAATTGTACATGGGTTGGCAGCTTGGATGTTCACAAGCACGTGCATGGAAGTTTACAATTAAAAATAACGATAAAAACAATTATTTGGGGGCTTTTTCGCTTTATGCGCGAAATTCAATCTGGCGGGTATGGGTGTACAATGGTCATTTGTCATGTAGCAGGGTGAACAATTGTTGTTTTGGCATGTAGAGGGCTGGTGGTAAGTGATTTGCTTCGCACAACTTTTGGACGTTGGGTGGTATTAGGGGGAGGTTGTTGAAGCATAAAAACTATGGCTGAAGCAGGAAAACTGATAGCTTGAAAACTTAATATGTTAAAATACACACAGGTATTTGTAATAATAATTTATTAATATCTATAAAATGTATGAGATGATTTGAATGTACAATGAGGACCTTGCTTTTATACGTCAGCAGGTGACCTTTCGTGAAGGGGCATGTCGTTTTGACATGCCTTTTCACTTAATTTAATGACTAATTAACCTAAATAATATTTAATTATTTAATATTAATATTTTTTTTATTTAGCTAATTTTTATGAATTATATTCATAACATAGCCTCTTCCTTTGGGAGCTTTGTCCTCAAATCTATATTGTTGGCAATCATCTTTGCAGTTGTCGTCTCAGTATATGGAGAGTAGAAGGTCACTGTCATTGGTGGCTCAACGTCTATAATTCACTAATAACTCTATTTTGAGTCCAATATTGTCTTTTTTTTTTTAACTTCTAATTTTTTTTTAAAATCTATTTTTTTTTTTTATTTTTGTGTTAAACTATATATATTTATAATTATTAAAATTATTAATTATATAATGGAATAATATAGTTTAATGTATATATAATTAACTTTATTTAAAATTTATATAGTTTTTTAGTAGGGGACACGACTATACAAAATGGTGTAAGCCTTGACACTGACGAGCTCAATAATTCACACAACAAATATAGTGAGGGGAACGGTGACGGCCATGGGAGGAGCAGGGATGGCACGAGGGCATCGAACAGGGATGCGTTGAACAAGGACTAGGACATCAGATGAGTGATTTGTGAATGGCAAGGTGACATATGTCCCACGCATCTGACCGAGTTGACCCCGTCTTTGGAGAAGCCCAGGTCGACACAGCAACGCAAGCCATCAAGATCGTAGCAGTGTTTAATTCTGTAGTGGATATATAACAACATGAGATACAAAGAACTTTTTTCAGGGGTTTCAAAACTCTGAATCATATCAGCAATATTTTGGCAAACCAAGTGCGAAAGACTCTTGACATCTAGATAATGGGCGGCCACTGCAAGTTGCGAGAGGAACCTACGGCTGACATTGAGGAAATTGACATCCCATGTATCGATATCATGTATGGTCTCCAAGCTACTCAAGGGATGATCCACATGATATATCCAATATTCGATAACATTTTCCGCAAGTTTGCTGGGCACATCGAACAGAGGAATAGGCTCCTCATCAAATTTCAAATTTATTACATATTCGAGGAATTGCTTGAATGGTTGAGGGAAAAAACAACAGAGTGTCTCTGGAGAAGTAGACATTTTTTTCTTGCAAACGAGGAAACCTTTGTTGTCACCCTACTATCCTTGCCATGGCAATCTTCCACGCAAGAGAAATATTAGAGTATAAGCAAGAGATTCTAAATCATCTCTCTTGGTTGAAGTTCTTCCTAAATGAGCATGCACACTTGCATATCGAACAATTACCCTGAAGACATCTATCCTTTGGTCATAGTCTACATGTTTAGGTTGGCTACTACTACTATCCCACCATTTAGTTGCTAATCCAAGATCAATGAGGTACAATCTCTTTTCATCTGGTGTCCCAGACTAACCAAGCAAGAAATTGTGAGGTTTTACATTTCCATGAACATAACCTCTAGAATGCATCTTCTCCAGAATGTAGATAGATTCCACAGCTATGCATGCCACCATATTTGTAGACATCGATTGCCCAGCAGAATTCAAGCATCCCATAAACTAGGTCCCAACATATCCATAACCATAACATAGTATTCACCCTGACGACCCTTGTAGTGCACACAGGGAACACCATGACTACTTCCAAGAGTGGCATAAATGCCCCACTCAGTAGGAGGGCCATAGTTACCAATAGTTTGATCATTGGGACCAAAAACATGATGACCCACGTAAACTTTTGCAAATCCACCTTTACCCATCTTCCTTTCAATCTTATACATAGGAGAGCCACCTATACTCACCCTCTCAAGCAGAGGTGCAGTGCTAGCCTCATCCTCATCATCGACAAACTTATTGGCACTTTTTCCAGCACTTTCGTCCTCCATCTTGTCTTCATCATCTTCATAGTCCTCTCTATTTTTAAAATCATCTTCATTCTTATCATAATCTATTTTTGACATAACCTCTTCTTCAAAATTTTCCATATTCATATCATCACCTTCATTTGAATCATCATTCTGATCAAAATCTTCTTCTTCTGCTTCCCCTTGTTCCTTTTCTCCATGGTCACTATCATTTTCCCTATTATTGACTTCCTTTCGACATGCTTTAACTTCTGCAAATGATTTTTCTAAACACTGAAATGCTTGTTGAATTTCACTAAACTGCTCAATGCATTCAAGATGTGAACGTAATGGCACATTGTGCTACGAACAATGTTCAAAGACCCACATGATTATATTGTGTGCCATGGCTTAGATACCATTGAAGCATAAAAACTATGGCTGAAGCAAGAAAATTGATACCTTGAAAATTTAATATGTTAAAATACACATAGGTATTTGTAACAATAATTTATTAATATATATAAAATGTATGAGATGATTTGAATGTACAATGAGGACCATGCTTTTATACCTCAGCAGGTGACCTTTCATGAAGGGGCATGTCTTTTTGACATGCCTTTTCACTTAATTTAATGACTAATTAACCTAAATAATATTTAACTATTTAATATTAATATTTATTTTATTTTTCTCGCTTGATCGGGTTGGCTGATCTCTGGCAGGGGGTAAAGTGACGTCCCGGCGGCGCTCTATTCTCGATCGGAGGAGTCATGATGTTCGAACAAGGGAGGTTTAATGCAGGCAGGTGGAGCGGCTGGCAGGGAAATCAGTTTACGCAGGGGATCAGTAATGCAGGTGGCTCGAGTGTTGGATGGGACGGCAAGACGGTGAGCAGCCCGAATCATTATGGAATGAACCGGGAGAAAAGACCCAGGTATAACCACGATCATAATTCAACAAGGACGCGAATTGATAAAACCGAGAGCAGGGGAGGGATAACAGTCCGAGAAGTTTGCCATTTTTTAGTTTGTAGGGACCTGGTGCGCTGTGGGTTTGGGTCAGGTCGAGGAGTGATCAATTCCTTCCCGACTGATAGCCACCTGGTGCGCTGGTGGAATAGGGTAGTTGCTGTTAGAGAGTTGCGAGGTGAGAGGTGCAGACGAGACAGGGTAATGGAAGGAGAAGGCAGCGCAAGCGGGAGGAGGTGGCTGCGAAGCGGGGTGCAGGAGTTTCAGCATAAAAGTCTGGAGGATTTGAAGGGTAAACGGAAGGTTGATACAGAAGGGAAAATGTATGTTCAGTTTGTGGAAATCTCCGAAGAG